>CACRXK020004491.1:0-29975 GCA_902702795.2 Paramuricea clavata | reverse complement strand
GGGGGGGGGGGATTTTCTAAGAGGCAATATTTTTTTTTGTACACCTATAGAAGAAATTTTTGTTTTTCTCACGTGATGGTTGGAAATTTTTTTTTTTAAAGAGGCCCTACAGTAATTTTTTAGGCAAGTATTGTTTACATTTTTTTGTTATTGTCGCTACTTGACATGTGCACCACAGTATGCATGCGTTTTCTGGTGTGCAAAAGTACTCGTACTCATGGATACTGCATGTAAGATACAGCCAAACGAATCTTTGTGGATTGAGTCCCCTACTTAAGGTGGCTTTCGACTAAAAAATGACTGTAGGGCCCCTTTAAGTGAAATTTATAGGCCTATTAGTGGTGTAGTCCTGGAATGTTGACAAGGGGGGCTCTCCAAAGTGCCCTGAATTGGCGGGAGGGGAGGGGAGGTACAATAAGATATTTTGGGAATTCTAAATTTTTTTGGGGTTTATTCTAGTAATTCTGGGACAAACATTTGACGTTATTCTTATTAAAAACAAGCCGAAGCGAGGGCCGAAGGCCCGAGGAAATTTTTAAATTTAGAGAGTCTGAAATGCCATTTCCTGGACTTTGGGTAAGATTTGACAGAATTCTGATGGTCAGAAAACGTACAGCGTTTTAGTATGTCGAAATTTACAATTTAGTGATACTAAATGGGCGAAGGCGTATTTAATTAACTATATATTGGATAAGTTGCAGGAAATTATGGGTAATATCTTCATTCTTTGCAGTTTGTCATGATGGATAATGTAGCAGCAATTAAACTTAATCAATTGTCAGTGTTTTAAAGTTATATTATTTAAATGTATTGAGTTGGCACAGATTTGTCCTTGGCACATATGGTAAAGACCCTACAATTTTTGAGCCTCTGACCGTATAGTGATGACGTAAACTTTATGTCTATGCGCCAAGGGGACTGACCTTAAACCTTGGCAGCCTACTTGCATGGGGGGTGGTGAGCTAACCTGTGCCTTGCCCGCGGTGGAAACAAGTGCTGCCTGCTCTCTCAGACAAAATGTCTCTTCACCCTGCTGACGAACGTTAGAGGACACATGATTTTGAAAAAAGGATTATTAGCAAATTATTGGGGGGGGGGCTGCAGCCCACAGCCCCTCCGCTTGATACGGCCCTGGATAGAGTTTAAATCAGACAAAACAGGATCGGTACTTCAACTGCCAATTTGCTATGGCGCATAAACAACGCGATATAAAGATTACAAAAATCATTATTGTGTTAAATGATGAGTGAAAATGAGATGCAATTCTAAAGAACATTCTCGTTTACTGATATTTTTTTTGTGTGTTTTTGACGTTGTTAAGATTATGCAACATGCCAAAATATAGGGGGGGGCTCAGCACGCTGGTCATATTCGATCAGCAAATTTTCTCCCAGGACCGCAGGCTAATATTGTCAGTGGACTTGCGGTTTACTTTTCTAATGGTCCGTCCCTAAGTATTTCATTCTACTTTTGCATATATAATTTGTCGGTGGCATATTAATTAAACAATTACTGCTTTTTTATGTTATCCATGTACAAAGAGAATATTTCATACCACAGTGATATAGGGAGATCTGATCTGAGCCCCCACACCAAATATGCCTAAGGGCCCCCTCTTCCTCCTTTACGCCACTGGTGCAATGCAAGTCAGTGCAACTCGATGGGTTAACTAGACACATACATGGCACATGGGCAGATAGGTCAGTTAACTCATTAATTGCCAGCGCACTCCCCTTGACAAGTAGAATCGTCTAGTGTTAGACAGAGTAAAATAATGAAGTAGGGCACATCGGGGCGCAATGCAACTCACTATTCTTATTTAGTTCAAAGTTCTTGTTTTAGTCTTACTGTATTTAGTCAAAAATCCTTATTTCAACCACACTACTGTCATTTAATCCAATGAGCATTAAAATTTCGGGGTGGTGGTTGTGTGTGTGTAAATAGGAAGCAATAATAGGTGCATGCAGTACGTAGGAAAACTTTCTGAGGGATGTAAAATATTTTTGAGTGCGCACCCCCTGCACCGCCAGAAAATCCATCTATGTGTCACACTGCACATATCAAATATACATACTCAAAACAGTCCAACAAGCAAAGTTGAATTTAACAACGGTCAGTGGAATGGAACTTCTACTCAATACCACATGATCTTAACCAGCCAATTAAATGACGATGATTTTTTAAAGTGTTATGACACATAATTATATAAATTGCATAAAATACATATTTAATAGACACTTTAACACTGAATAATATCCTAATTTTATTTTTTCCCAAATTAAAGTACATTGGATTAATAGTTTTTTTTCTTAATCTTGTAACTCACACTTTAGTTCAGTTGATGAAGTTTTTACTATTGATCGTCGTTATTGTCACAAATATTTAACAAACGGGTAGAATCACGTGAAAACCACCTCTGGGCACAAGGTCTGAACAAACATTTAAAAATCGACCTGAAGCACATGAACAGAACACGAACAAAAACGGAAATTATAGCAAAGCATACAAGAAGCAAAATACTAGCTGGAAGTAGTCCTAATATAACAATCTCTAGCCATTGAAACACTTTCAAAACCGTTACTAAAGAACCCTTGATATTTTGTTCGGAACCAACAAACACAGACTTAAACTGGTTGACCAAGCCTAAAATGACCAAAAACAACAAGGAAAGAGACTCGAGATTATTTGCTAACGAATTTTGAAATGGTTTAACCTTGAGATGACAGCCAAATACGAAAACACAAGCAAGTGTCATACAGAATAATCTGATGGATGACTCTGTTACGACACAGAAGATTAAAACCAAAATAAATCGACGAGCAATCAAAACACTCTGCCAATATAAAGCCCCTCGCTTGCTTGTACCTTTCGGCTGTCTGTAAGGAGCCAAGAGCATCTCTTTTAATGCGTTTAAATTTTGGTTTTCTTCTACATTCACCACTGGAGATGGACATACAAGGCGGAACAGCCATAGCAGTAAGAATGGAAGGGGACAGATAATGGCTAGAAGGAACTGTTGGATTGTTATTTTATCATGGTGAAGTTTGAACGAAATCCAAGCAAGCACAAATATAAAAGGAATCCCAAAGATAGCATTAAAAGTGAATGACGCATATTGCCACCATTGGTAGCATAAGACATTTCCATTGTAGAACCATCGAGCTTCGCCTGCAGCAAAAACACAGCGAATGAGTGAAATACTGACAGTAGCAAGAGTTACGTAGCCAAGAAATATCGTTTTAATACTAGCTTGGAGGTATGGAGAAACAGCAGGACGAAGGGAGCCTCTCATACGACTGATGAAGAAATGCAAGGCATAGATAAGGAAAATAGCAACTAAAGTTCCGAAGACAGGAGCAATTTTAAAAGCCAGCTTTGTCTCTGGAGTGAGACCTGGAAAAGGACACAGAAAACCTTGTTTTTTAAAACTTGGTTGGAAATTGAAGAAGCCCAGAACAGGTACAAGGAATTGGGTGTCAAAAAATTCTGTCAGAGAACTCGAGGAAAGAAGTAATTGTGCTATTTGATAGAAGTAGAAGATAATCTCCACAAAGCGGGAAAATTGTCTTTTGTCTTGTTTGAGTTGCTCTGTTGAAGACAACGGTATGTTTTCCTGTTCGGTCTCTTCGTCCACTGTGAGGGAGCGAATTATGTCATGATTGGCTTGAATTTTTGCTGTACGACTGCCTGAAAACCTTTTAAACCAAAGTATCTGTTTTAAAGAATACGTTACGAACGGAGGCTTGAAAACAAGGAGAATAGCCATAGAAAAGACAAGCGCTAGAAACAGAACCCAAAACCAATGATCGTGGCAGTCTTTGACTGGTGTACAATACGTTGACCACAGCGCTTCTGTATAGCCTTGAGTACACACCCCACACATAACTCCCGTACGTTTTCCTTGGCAATCATTGTATTTACTACTGTTAGCTGGGGGTGACTTGCAGTAACCGGACGGACAAATTGTGAAGGCTAGTTTAGGAGGATTCGAACTAGTTTGGTATCCCCAAAAGTTGAACTTTGCCCTGATGGCTGGAACACAGTCTGCTCCGCGCGGGCATGGTATGCATTCGAAATTATCATCTATATTCAGTCCTCTTGCTGTTCCTCTTTGCAGAGAGTAGAAATTGTAGTCACATGCGTTGCAGGACAATGTAAGAGAGGTACCACGACGATTATTATTAACGAGGTAAGAATAACTAACCTTTTCAATAGCATGACCCACTGGGCAATTACTCATCGAAGCATTGTCAAATGATACCCGATATGCTTTGAGGACCAGAATGAGTGGTTCGTCCGATTTTGTGTCCCAGTTGAATGTTGTATTGTAAACAAATAGCGTACCAGAGTTGTATAACCTTAGGAATGAAGTGACCATGAATTCCTGTGTATTAGTAATTACGATTTTTTGAATTGTTTGTTTAAACACCGAATGGACTACAGCCAGATCGACTGAGCCAGTCCCGGCGCTAATAATTTGACCGCCTTGAAAACGTGCAAAATTATTCAAAAAGGTACAATTCGTTAATGTCACTTCGCCGCTTGTCACAAACAAAACACTTCCAGTTACCGCTACATTTTCTTGGAATAATACTCTTGTAATAAAAGCTCTGAAAATCCCAGAGTGACTGCTGGCTTTGTTGAAGATACTTTGATCTTGTCGGAAAAATATTCCCAGAGCTCCTGCAGAACCGTCTATATTCTTGTTTCGGACAAACGCAGAATCAGATATGCTCAGATTTGAAGTTCCACGGAAAATCACTACAAGTGCTGCAGACAAATTGTTCACAAACGTCGTGTTCTTGAAAAAGATCGTTGAATTGATTACATTTAGGAGCATTACCCCTTCTTGACAAGGTACACAACTATTTGAATCGAAGATTGAATGTTTGCACGTTAATGCAACGCGTCCTGCCATATATACCGTTCCAGAATTCCCAATATTTTCTCTAAATATGCAGATATCTAGAGTTACAAAATGTAACGTGGATTCGCTAAAAACTAAGAGAATGCTGCCACCGTGCTTCAAGATGTTCCCGATGAAACGCGTATTTTTAAAACCAACATTGATTTTAGTACTTTGAACCGGAAGTACTACAATTCTGCAATGCAGATCTGACGAACATGCGCGTAGCTTGTTCTGGAGAAACATAACATTAGTCATAAAAAGACTGAATGTAGAAGACTCTTTGCTAGCTACTGCTTCAACTATTCCTCCATCGTCAGCACTATTTTCTAGGAAATAAACATTGTGAAGGTTGATTATAGCAGCATCACTCGTGAAGATACACAGCGTGCCACAATATGGAGCAGAATTTCGTAGAAACGAACTGTCACTGACAATTGCCAATAAGTTTTCTGCTAACACCCCAACTACACGACCCTCCGTATATGAAAACGAAGAATTGATTATGCGTAGATGAACAAAGAATTTTTTACTATGATTCGACGATTGTAAATATGCGTTCCGTTGTGATTGAATATACACTGTGCCACCTGAATCGGAAATATTCTGAATGATCGAGTTTTGAATGGTTAGCACCGAATTTGGCACAAAAATTGAAAAGACACCGGCGCCGGTACCATTGTTATTTCCATTACGAAAAAAGGAATCCTTGATTGATAAGTAACATGAATCACTTTGAACTAAATTAACTACGCCACCTCCACGAGTTACTGAGTAGAATCCGTCCACCTGAGTGTTTGAGATGTTGATTTGCGCTGAGTACCCGGTCACAGTTATAAAAGTAGAAGATGTTTTATAAACAAACCCGTACTCCAATCTCATAAATACCCAAGCAGATAGGAGATAAAATAAACCGTCATATTCTTCAATACTTGGATTCGTATGGCTATTTTCTTCCATTCTGAATTGATTTAGCAAAAAGTTTGTGTTTCCTGATTTGTTTATAACTACAATCATTCCATATTTCTTAAAAGTGTTCTTCTTGAAGCTGCAGTTCCTTAGTTGAATGTTGATCCAATTTTCTGTGGAATTTAAGCAAAGAATAGACGGTGTGTCCAAAGAGAAATTGCCATTTTGATAGAAAAGCGTATTGGTTATGTTAACAAAAATCTTGCTTCCCTTACTACTCTTTATTGTCATGCACCCTGCATTTTGTTGGAAAACAACATTTTTCAGCGATAAATCCAACCGAGGCAGATTTAACACTTCAATATCCAAGCTTACAAGTTTAGTTTCCTTAAATATAGTATCATTGACTGCCACAAAAGCATCGAAAAGGCGTAGAGACGTGTTCAGAAAAGTCAGACCAGAAAAACTAATTCGTACACCGTCTTTGAATTTAGTTCCGTCCACCAACCACGGGTTGCCATGGAGACACGAGATATAAGCACGTAATCTTATGCCGACGAATGATACGCTCTTACTAAGATGGATTCCTGGATATCCTGGGTCTAGGGCTTCGCAGTTATAAGGATCTCTTGATGTAGCTGATCCATCCAGGTAGATATATGACCCAGCTGACACTTGTTGTATGCCATAAGATATTGTACGACACGGAGGATTTAGTTTTCCACATGTTATCGTATCATCACCATTGAGACGAGATACGTAAATTCCTTGTTGTGACGGTACAAAAGAAGCTAGGAAAAATAAAATCTAGATAAAGTACAAGGTAATGAACACCTCCATACAACAGACAGTATAAATTTTGGCCGCCCGATTTTACTTAAAATCCTCAGTATTGAAATCTCTGAACAATGGACAACTCCAAACAAGTGAAACAACGGACATCATAGTCTGATTATAAATTACTGAAAATGTGCAAGCAGAAACAACGGTCTATATAGCGAACAGTTCCTATAAAAATCTGTGTGTAAGGAACAAGCAGTGAACTCTAAAAGGACTGGAACGATAACTTGGCCGCCTTCTTTGAAGCCAAATTGAAGGCCGCCATGTAGGTATGGATTGGAGAATACGCTGCCTAAGAGACATCTGTTTTCGAGCACTAAACAGCTGTATTTCAAAATGGAGAAAAGACAAAAACTTTCAACAATACTTGAAATTTAATACAAAACATGTTCCGGAACATACAGCAGTTTTAAAGTAAAGTTCTTTTCTCAGGAGTCAAAATGCGAAGTTTTTCCGGCACGTTCAAACGTGTGTAATATAGAAAACTGTTACCCAGGACGTTTTTCTGTTAGTCGATGTAAAATACTTAGAACTGTCCGGAAAACTAGGTTTGAATCTTTAAAATTGAAGCCTTTTTATAAAAATAAACTTTTGACTGAATTTTTTGCTTCTCGAAACTCTCCCTAGTCCTTTGGAAAGTTAATTTATCCCGCGCGGCTCCCGCCCTTGGCTTCAAATTTTGATTTAACCAATCATATAGGACTTGATCACTGGAGTTATCGTTCCAGTTTAACTATAGTTCACTTAGCCTGCTCGCAGCCCGAAATTCTGTTTCGGGTGGGGGCTACGAGCAGGCTAGAGTTCACTGGGAACAAGCTATAAACTATAGACACAGAATAGAGACCATATAGAAAGCCGACTCGTGCAACCAAAAAAACGTAACACCATGCATGATTCGCAATGATTCATCATTGCAAAATTTTCCTAGCGACTGCGGTTATGAGAGGCATTCCCCCGCGTCTGTCATTTGGAATAGTTTCAGTGGGTAGATGCCTCTCATAACCGCACTGGCAAGGAACATGGCGACAGCGTTGCAAGGGTTACGTCAAAATCATAAACGAAACCAAAATCGGCCTTCTGTGAGGTCTCTATTCTGTGGCTCCAAACAACGGCAGCAACCTTCGGTCTCACATCGATCATATCCGCGGCATGAAACTATGAAAGTGAAAACGTCAATAAAAATATACTATATACATATACATTTCTTATCACCCAAATATTACACATACCAAAAATCTTATTTGGGGTTAGTAGAACTTAAGTTTAAGCTATCTGTGACTCTTTTGTCATACATCTAGACCACTGTCACTGATACAGACAAAATTTCCGCACGCAACAGTAGCGTGTTCTTGGTAGTTCGGTCGTATAGAGGGTTGAAAAATCCTACTTCTTAGCAAAGTTAACTTTGTTCTTAGACTAATTCATATTAAAAAGTTGGGAAGAGTTCTTCTGATTGAGTTAATCATGCTGAGTACACTTCTCGCGGTTTGAAATGCAGCCGTTGTATCAACATGGTGTTTTCGATTGTAACTCGAGCGAGGACGACGTCTAAGACTCCCGGAGGATTTCATTATCTATTTTTTATTTTGGAATATGCATGGTTATATCCTCATGTTTCGCGCACAATAAGATTGATTGCATGGGGGTCAAGTTCGAAGAGAAATATAGTCGTGAATGGACCTTTCCCCTTTTAAGTGAGATTTTGATCTAGACAAGTCTGGACAAAAATTTCATCACAGCTTGAAAGAGCATGCGAAATGTTGTAAAATGCGGATAATATAGCCTTGCATATTTTGCCGTTTTTCAGTCATTTTGTATTACAAACGGGAAATTGATAATCAGATGATCAAACTGATTATCAATTTCCCCCGCGCAATACAAAATGACTGAAAAACGGCAAAATTCGCAAGGCTATATTATCCGCATTTTACAACATTTCGCAACGAAACGTCGGAATATTACTAATTTTGTGATGCTCTTTCAAGCTGTGATGAAATTTTTGTCCAGACTAGTCTAGATCAAAATCTCACTTAAAAGAGGAAAGGTCTATTGTGCGCGCGAAACTGCATGAAGTGTCGTCTTCACCGCTTTTGGGTCCAAGATGCGTGAAGTCTCTAATCCCATATATGCGTGCATAAACCTTGAGACCTCAACAAAATAACGTTTTACATTTATAAAATGTTCTCACCTGATGTATATAAGATTATACACAGCTTTTCCCACCATATAAACGCCATTTGTAAATCTATACACTTTAAAATGCCTTCATACATTGAAAACCCAGTAACGATAGTTTATAATTGTGCAAACAAATTTTAAAAGGAAATTAAAAAGCAAGCGGAAGGATATCACATAATTTATATGGTCGTCTTTTGCACTACCATTTTCCACTTCCTCGAGCTCATTTTCACTTTTGCTTGAAATCTATTGGCTATCAGTGAAAGTGATATACTTTTTATATATATTATTTTTGATATATGTAGCATTTGGGTCATTCTACTAAAAATAAATGTAATATATCTTCATTTGGAAACACACATCTTTTCACTTTAAAATTCACCGGATATGTCATTAGATCAATGAATTGTAAATTAGTTTTCGTTTGTTTTTTTGCTGCTGAAATTCATCTATAATGACATGAAATTCGATGACATGCATGGTGGCCTCCAAAATGCAATAAATACACCCCAGATTTTTACACAAGTAATTATTAATTAGTGGGCATGAACTGTGACGCCGACACTATTGACCGTGTATTAAAACCCATGTAGCAAGACTCTCCCCTTGACGAGTGAAATCGTAAGTCTGGCGTTAAACAGAGTAAAAATATAAAGTACGGCACATCTGGGCGTAGTGCAGCTTTAATGGGTTAACAATAAATTATTTGCCACCATTTTTATTTCAGAATTTTTTGTGTATACTTCGCTAAAACGTTGATTTTCAAAACGTCACGATAAATATATATGCAGCTCAAAATTATGGTATAATTATGGTATAATTTACGCCTCCGCTTTAAAAAAAATGCGCCGGTTAACGCTATATGGCTATAAAAATATTTCTACAGATTATTTTTGCAGAAAAGGCAAAAAATAATCCACTTTCTTTGCTTTTTAAAATCGTCGTCGTGAGGACTAAGAGTTTTTTTTCTAAAATGTCGCACTCAGATGGGCGACAGCTACGATTTTTCGCTTCAGTATGGAAGCCATGTGAGCATACAACTTGCGTTTCTCGAATCGACTGGAGTAAAGCTTTCTATTATGAAAGTGACCGATGTTAGTATATCTCCATGTAGTCAATATTTTACTTTGGCGTTTAGACAGAGTAAAAAGATAAAGTATAGGGCACATCTGGGCGTATTGCAGCTCAATGGGCCGTAACAATTATACCCATTGGCAAATAATCATAGCTGGTCGATTTTGCCAACAACCAATACTTTTTATTTGCAATTATTAGGCCAAATAAAAAGCACTTGGTTGGCGTCACACTCTCACAAATTTTCAGAGGAGGGAGGGCAAGTTTATCACAAACGGTGACACCATACGTTCTCTGAAATGTACATATGCAGGAAGTTTTATATTTGACTCATGCAGGAAATTTTTATTTTTGGATTTTCCTGCGAGGAAGAGAAATATATTTTCTAGGCCTATGTAGGTGATAGCACATTTCAAATTTAGTATTGTAGTTGTTTGTATAATAGTAAATTTAGAGTTACAGTACAACTTTTAAAAGTCGCTTTTCACCTTGTTTGAATTGTCTAGAATCTTTCATGACGGCAGACAGTACCCCAAAAATGGCAGATTTTGGCCTTCGTGAGAAAGGCTATAATTGATGACTTTTCTGTGTTTTTTACTGATTGTGTGTTTTATACTGACTTTCTTGAGATCAATTTTTTTCTATTGCTACTATACTGATAGTATTACAGTATTAACCCATTAAGCGCCAGCAGTCTCCCCTTGACAATTAGTAAAATCGTCTGGCGTTAGACAGAGTAAAATAATAAAGTAGAGCATATCAGGGTGCAATGCATATGCAGGCATTCTGGAATTCCACGGGCAAAAATAGCAAATTCCGCGGAATTTTTGAGGTCAATTCCGCGGCCAAAATGAGAAATTCTGCGGACAAAATGCAGATGTTTTTAGGCAAAAATATCAATACCCATTAGATAATAAGAAATATATTAAAAAGTCGAGTAAAAGTTCTCGGTTTCACAAGAAATCTGACATATTTAATATACAACGAGTCCCGACATAAAACAAAACAGCAGCCTCACCGTACGTCATCGACGTGAAAACTGTAATTACTCGTTTGAGCGCCGTCCTCGAATAAGCGCCGTACTAATTTTCAATCTGCGGCTCTTAATCGAAGTACCGTGTGAGAGCAAGTTCGAAAAGCCGTAGTAGAAATAATCACAGTGCGTTGGTTTTTGCGAACGTTTTAATTTGCAACTGCCATTGTTTTCAAATTGTATTTATCCGTGGTCATGGAAAACTGAATTGTCAGAAAACATTATCGAACTTTTTCACGAACCAAAGGTACAGATCGTAAATGACATCATATTGTGTGAACCGGAAGTGAAGTTGCAGGAATATTACTAGAAGTTCAAAAATTAAAATGCTAATAAATCTTAGTGGTTAGTGAAATGATGAATATCAATGACAGTCCTTCCACTTTGAAGGGCATCTCCGTTCGTAAGGCTTTAAATTTTACCAAAACGTCTTGTATCAGATCACACAAGTGTATCTTTTTGTGAATTTAAGGGAAAATTAAAAAAAATACTTTACCAAAGTTTAAATTCCGCGATTTAAACAGACTGAATTCCTCGATTTTTGGTCGATTCCGCGAAATCGCGGCATCGCGGAATTCCAGAATCGGCTGCATATGCAGTGGCGTAACGCTCATGAGGTAGGGTTAGTTAAAAAAATAAGGGCTAAGAATAAATGGAAAAATGCAAAATTAATAATGCTAAATAATAAAGCCTCCATCGATAACGGTAGCTGATGTTTTTATTCCATCTCAAATAAAACAAAAGTTATTTTTATCAATTGTTACATGTGTTGCAGACTGTTATTGTTATAGACACGGAATTTTCCAGAACATTCTGTAAATATTCAATATAAATATAATATCTCAGTCCATTCTCGTACCCAGAGGCCTTCTTACGCGCGGTGCGACGAGGGGCTCTGTCTGGCCAAATCCATAACCGGACACCATAAAAACATGGTAAGAAAACAATGTCCGGTGTTCGAACTAGCCAATCAGATGCCAGTTCGGAATATGGATTTGGCCAGAGCCCCTCGTCGCACCGCGCGTAAGAAGAGCTCTGGGTACAACAGGGGACCCCACACTAAATATGCCTACTTAAGCTCCCTATTCCTCCGTTACGCCACTGGTGCAATGCGACTCAATGGGTCAACCAAACACATGGGCAGATAGGCCAGTTAACCCATTAAGCGCCAGCGCTCTCCCCTTGACAAGTTAAATCTCCTACCCCCCAGAAAATCCATCTATGCGTCACACTGCACATATAAAATATACATACTCAAAACAGTCCAACAAGCAAGGTTGAATTTAATAACGGTCAGTGGAATGGAACTTCTACTCATACCACATGATCATAACCAGCCAATTAAATGACGATAATTTTTTAAAGTGTTATGACACATAATTATATAAATTGCACACAGAAAATATTCCGACATATTTAATATACACTTTTGACACTGAATAATGTCCTAATCTCATTTTCTCCCAAATTAAAGTACATTGGATTAATAGTTTTTATTTTCTTAATCTTGTAACTCATACTTTAGTTCAGTTGATGAAGTTTTTACTATTGATTGTCGTTATTGTCACAAACATTTAGCAAACGGGAAGAATCACGTGAAAACCACTTCTGGGCACAAGGTCTGAACAAACATTTAAAAGTCGACCTGAAGCACATGAAGAGAACACGAAGAAAAACGGAAATTGTAGCAAAGCATACAAGAAGCAAAAGAATAGCTGGAAATAGTCCTAATATAACAATCTCTAGCCATTGAAACACTTTCAATACTGTTACTAAAGAACCCTTGATATTTTGTTCGGAACCAATGAACACAGACTTAAACTGGTTGATCAAGCCTAAAATGACCAAAAACAACAAAGAAAGAGACTCGAGATTGTTTGCTAACGAATTTTGAAATGGTTTAACCTGGAGATGACAGCAAAGCACAAAAACGCAAGCAAGTGTCATGCAGAATAATCTGATAGATGGTTCTGTTACGACACAGAAGATTAAAACCAAAATAAATCGACGAGCAATCAAAACACTCTGCCAATATAAAGCCCCTCGCTTGCTTCCACCTTTCGGCTGTCTGTAAGGAGCCAAGAGCATCTCTTTTAAAGCGTTTAAATTTTGGTTTTCTTCTACATTCGCTACTGGAGATGGACAAACAAGGCGGAACAACCATAGTAGTAAGAATGGAAGGGGGCAGATGATGGCTAGAAGGAACTGTTGGATTGTTATTTTATCATGGTGAAGTTTGAACGAAATCCAAGCAAGCACAAATATCAAAGGAATCACAAAGGTAGCATTAAAAGTGAATGACGCATATTGCCACCATTGGTAGCAGAAGATATTTCCATTGTAGAACCACCGAGCTTCGCCTGCAACAAAAACACAGCGAATGAGCGAAATACTGACAGTGGCCAAGGTTACATAGCCGAGAAATATAGTTTTAATACTAGCTTGGAGGTATGGAGAAATAGCAGGACGAATGGAACCTCTCATACGACTGATGAAGAAATGCAAGGCGTAGATAAGGAAAATAGCAACTAAAGTTCCGAAGACAGGAGCAATTTTAAAACCGAACTTTGTCTCTGGAGTGAGACCTGGAAAAGGACACAGAAAACCTTGTTTCTTAAAACTTGGTTGGAAATTGAAGAAGCCCAAAACAGGTGCAAGGTATTGAGTGTGAAAAAATTCTGTAAGAGAACTCGAGGAAAGCAGCAATTGTGCTATTTGATAGAAGTAGAAAATAATCTCCACAAAGCGAGAAAATTGTCTTTTCTCTTGTTTGAGTTGCTGTGTTGAAGACAACGGTATGTTTTCCTGTTCGGTCTCTTCGTCCACTGAGAGGAAGCGAATTATGTCATGATTGGCCTGAATATTTGCTGTACGACTGCCTACAAACCTTTTAAACCAAAATATCTGTTTTAAAGAATACGTTACAAACGGAGGCTTGAAAACAAGAAGAATAGCCATAGTAAAGACTAGTGCTAGAAACAGGACCCAAAACCAATGATCATGGCAGTCCTTGACTGGTGTACAGTACGTTGACCACAGCGCTTCTGTATAGCCTTGAGAACACACCCCACACATAACTCCTGTACGATTTCCTTGGCAATCATTGTACTTACTACTGTTAGCTGGCGGCGACTTGCAGTAACCAAACGGACAAATTGTGAAGGCTAGTTCAGGAGGATTTGAACTAGTTTGGTATCCCCAAAAGTTGGACTTTGCCCTGATGGCTGAAACACAGTCTGCTCCGCGCGGGCATGGTATGCATTCGAAACTATCGTCTACGTTCAGTCCTCTTGCTGTTCCTCTTTGCAAAGAGTAGAAGTTGTAGTCGCATGCCTTGCAGGACAATGTAAGAGAGGTAGTATCACGATCATCACTGCCTTTATAATAAAAATTTGTCTTTTCAATAGCATGACCCATTTGGCAAGTACTCACCGATGCGTTGTCAAAAAATACCCGATATGCTGTGGTGACCAGAATCAGTGGTTCATTCGAATTTGTGTCCCAGTTAAGTGTTGTGTTATATATATATGACGTACCAGAACTGAATAGCCTTAGGAACGAAGTGGCCATGAATTCCTTTGTATTATTAATGACGATTTTTTGAATTGTTTGCTTAAACACTGAATGGCCTATTACCAGATCAGTTGAACCACGTCCTCCACTAACAATTTGACCACCTTGAAAAAGTGCAAAATTATTCAAGAACCTACATTTTGTTAAAAGCACTTCGCCGCCGACCACTGACAAAGCACTTCCAACTGCCGCCGTATTTTCTTGGAACAATACTCTTGTAATAAAAACTTTGAAAATCTCAGAATCCTTGTCGATTTTAGTTCGGTTGAATGCAGTTCGGTCGTCGAAAATGATTTCTAGAGCTCCTCCAGAACCGTGTATATTCGTATTGCGAACAAATGCAGAATCGTATATGCTTACACTGGATGTCCCGCTCAGATTTATTTGAAGTGCTCCACAAAAATTGTTCACAAACGTCGTGTTCATGATGAAAATCACTGAGTTATTTAAAGCCAGGAACATTGTAGCGACTTTGCAAGACGCAAAACTATTTGAATCGAAGATTGAATGTTTGCACGTCAGTGAAGCGTGTCCTCCTACAAATACTGCTCCTGCATTCCCAATATTTTCTCTAAACATGCAGGTATCTAAAGTTACAAAATGTGACGTGGATTGGCTGAAGAGAAAGAAAATGCTGCTACCTTGCTTCGCCAAGTTCCCAATGAAACGCGTATTTTTTATATAGACACTGATTATTGTACTTCGAACCCAAAGCAATACAATGCCGTAAGCTTCTGGCGGAGTTGCGCGTAGTTTATTGTGGATGAATGCAACGTTAGTAATACAAAGATTGAATATAGAGTTTCCGAGAAGAGCTATGACATGAATAATTCCTCCATCATCAGCACTATTTTCTAGGAAATAGTCATTGTAAAAGCTGATTCTAGCAGCATTATTCGTAGAGATGAGCAGTGCGCCGCCAGAATGTGTAGCACTATTTCGTAGAAATGAACTATCCCGGGCAGTCGCCAATAAATTTTCAGCTACTACGTATACTGCGCCACCGTCCTTCCTCGATGCGCTATATGAAAACGAAGTATTGATTATGCGTAGATCCACAAAGAAATGTTTGCCACGATTCGACGATTGTATATGTCTGTTCTGTTGCGATTCAATATACACTGCGCCACCGTAAACAGAATTGGAAATATTCTGTATGGTCGAGTTTTGAATGGTTAGCACCAAATTTGGCACACGAATTGAAACGACACCGCCGGTACCATTGTTGTTTCCATTACGAAAAGAGGAATCCTTGATTGATAAGTAACTTGAATCAATTTGCAAAAGGTTTACTACGCCACCTCCACGAGTGACTGAGTGGAATCCGTCCACCTGAATGTTTGAGATGTTGATTTCCGCTGAGTTCCCGGTCACAGTTAGAAAAGTAGAAGATGTTTTATAAACAAGCCCGTGCTCCAATCTTATAAATACCCAAGCAGACATGAGACGAAATAAGCCATCATATTCTTTAATACTTGGATTTGTATGGCTATTTTCTTCCATTCTGAATTGATTTAGTAAAATTTTTGTTGTTCCTGATTGGTTTACAACTACAATCATTCCATATTTCTTAAAAGTGTTCTTCTTGAAACTGCAGTTCCTTAGTTGAATGTTGATCAAATTTTCTTTGGAATTTAACCAAAGAATAGACGGTGTGTCCAAAGAAATATTGCCATTTTCATAGAAAAGCGTATTTGTTATGTTAACAAAAATCTTGCTGCCCTTACTAGGCTTTATTGTCATGCACGCTGCATTTTGTTGGAAAACAACATTTTTCAGTGATAAATCCAACCGAGGCATATTTAACACTTGAAAATCTAAACTTACAAGTTTTGTTTCCGCAAATACAGTATCGTTGACTGCCACAAAAGCATCGAAAAGCCTTAGAGGCGTATTCAGAAAAATCAGACCGGAAAAACTAATTCGTACACCGTCAATGAATTTAGTTCCGTCCACCAACCACGGGTTGCCATGGCGACACGAAATATGAGCACGCGATCTTATACTTACGAATGATACGCTCTTAGTAAGATAAATTCCCGGATGTCCTTGGTCAAAGGCTTCGCACGTGTAAGGATTTCTTGATGTAGCTGATCCATCCAGGTAGATATATGATCCAGCTGTCACTTTTTGTATGCCATAAGATATTGTACGACACGGAGAATTTAGTTTTCCACATGTTTTCCTATCATTACCATTGAGACGAGATACGTAAATTCCTTGTTCTGACAGTACAGAAGAAGCTTGGAAAAATAAACATGAGTTAAATTGAGTACAGTGGAATCTACTACCAATCTGGCCTCAGTGCCTCTACAAACTCATAGGCGTACAGACTAGTCTCTACTCCCTACGCCTTTTATTTTCCGTGACGTCAACTAAGGCGTACCGAGAGACCTGGGAGCTAGGCTGTCACGCGTATAATTAGGTTTATGGTTTATGAATTCTATAGAAAGGCTCTGTATCCCTTGAATATTTAAAAAATAATTAAGCTTTGAAATCAACATTTTAGCGGAGTGTGAACCTAAATATTTTATCTGAGCTGTTTTTAACCCCACTTATTCATGACGTATTTGCACTTAATTCGTGTATTGGTCCTCATAGATGGGGCTAGTTTTGTAGAGGATTTTAGATTACGTAAGATTTAGTTAGTAACTTTATTTCTCGTATAATTGTTTGTTTACTGGAATTACTGCTAAAGCGGAAACGAGAACGACTACGACTTCCTCGCACGCCATCAAATCTCGTACTCGTATACAGCCACTGCTAAAGTTATCTAATATGTTCACAACAGTTACGACCAAATAGAAGCCAGGCTTTAAGATGTCCGTTTTGTATATATGGTTTCACTTTATTTGGCAGCGATCTTACTAACATAGTAACAATACAGTTACAATAGTTATAAGAGAACTTTCGGTCTTCTTGAGATTTTATTAAAAGCCCTAACAATCGTTGGTAGTTGCGCAGAGAGAAAAATATGGTTTTGAGATTGATTTAAGCGAACGCGCTATACACTCTCATTTACGAAAAATTGTCGACCGCTCTACATTTGGAATTCTACGCATTGAGTTTATTGACATTGTACAATAGCCATAGTCAAGCCTTGTATATTTGTAGAAACGATTTCGTTGCAATAATGACATTCGTTCGGTTAAACTAATCCATGTTATTACTTTATTATTCCATGTACCTCAACAAATTATAAAAATTTCTCACCTGATGTATATAAGATTATGCACAGCTTTGCCCACCACATAAACGACATCTATAGAATAATATGTTCTAAAACATTGATAGGCCAGTAATGGTCAGTAATTGACACTTATTTGTACAAACTAATTCCAAGCTAAGACGCGGAAGTTAAGAACGCAAGGAGATCATGAATTTATATGCCAACATGAAATTATATGCATAAAATTATATGGCATATATGGTCCGCTTCTTTTACATTTTTGTTTTCCACTTCCTTATTGATTGTCTTCCTTATTAGACAATCGACTCTCCCAGAAATTGCTTGAGGGCACACGATACAATGGCTTTAAATCGAGGCGGACAATGTAATCATTCTAAATAAGTAGTTTTTATTTCGGGAACTGTCTATTGCAATCAGCCTTCCCGATGAAATCAGATCTTTAGATTAATTATAGAGGATCCATCCAACTTTAACTTAATTTTAACCTTTAATTTACTGTTAACTTTAACCTTGACTTCTAAAACCTCACAATTCGTCAAAAAATCAACAAAATGTTATGGGGTTAGCCTTTGCTTTTTCTCGATTTTGCCCACGTGTGTCGTTCGATTCTTTTATTAAAACTGGCGAAATCGATTGCTGATAATTCTGTGATAGGATAAAAATAAAGGCTGACATCTTAAAATATCGCCCATGTTCGATGTTTTTGAAAAGTAAGGTGGCCATGAACGACCAAAAGATAAGGCTATAACGTAAACTGCTCATCTTGACCACGGGAAAAAATTTTGAAAATCCATAGAAGGTTATAGAATGGAAATTGATATGGACCTTTATTGGAAATAGAATCGATTTTCATTATCCATGCATGTATATTTCCATACTATGGATATAGTATGGAAATAGTATGAATATACTATGAATTTAGTGGTGCAATTGCAAATTTCACAGTATGGATTTCACATTTTTTCCCAGTGGACTTTACTCACTCAAAAAAGCTAGGGAAAAAATCCGAGGTGCACTTGTGGCAAGTCTAGACTAACCCTTATAAGGTTTTCTTAACTGATTTGGCCACTTTAAAGTGTGACAGAGACTAAAGACTAGCCCTTAAGGTTTCGTCGAATTTTGGCCACCTTTTCAAAAATCTCAAAAGTGAATGAAACTTGGTTTCTTTATACGTACCACGAACTCCAAATTTGAATTTTGACAGATTATTAAAATTTTTATTTTTATTTTGACAGATTATTAAAAAAAATTTTGACTTAAAAGTCTGCATGTCTCACCCAATAGATCACTGCCGATATTATTCATCAGTTGTGTTAGTATTAATAGGTTTGATGACCCCTTACTTTAAACAGCCATGGCATGGGTTATACTTAACTAATTTTATCCCAATGCCTGCCCTACTTTATCATTTTACTCTGTCTAACGACAAGTGGTTTTATTCGTCAAGGGGAGAGTCTATAGTTTGCGCGTTAAAGGGGGCAATTCTTATGCTTTAGACCCGTTGACTGAGTAACGACATACAGGCGAGCGTTAGATGACTTTGGCATCTATCTCTGGTTCTCAACTATGGTTATATATCCCCATGTTTGCTGCACAAAAATGTTAGGATTAAGGGTATAGGATTGTTTGTGATTGGGGCTCAAAATCAAAGAGAAATTTACCTAAAATATTATAACATTGAGAGGATGTTTACCTATATAAAGTATATTAACACATTGTGTAGATTTCGCGGTCATATTTGGCGAGCTATACAAACGTCAAAGATAGCTGCTTTAAAAGCTTGAAAATGACTAAAAAGGATACCATCGCCAGAAAATTAAATTGTATCTGGAACAGAAACATGGGAATAACCTCAAATTATAAAGAATTGGATCATGTGGTTTTCAGGTTGCAAAAGCGTGATATACTATTTTACTGCTTTTGTATAGCGGGATAAGCGCTTCGACCGAATGCTATGCCTATGAGTGAACCTCGCTGATTTCAGGAACGGTCTTAAAATCCCTAACAATCGTTGATAGTTTCATGCGCAGAGCGTAAGATGTGGTTTTGAAATTGATTAAGGTCATTAAGCGAACGTGATATACACCATAGTTCACCGCTCTACATTGGGAATTCTACGCAATGATTTTATCGTATCAATAGCCATGGTGAGGCCATGCATATTTGTAGAAACAGTTTCGTTGCAATAATGACATTCGTTTGGTTAAAATAATCCATTTTATCATTTTTATGATCTGGTTTTTTGCATTTCACTTGGTGGTATTAATATTTGAATGCTGTTCTTAGGGTTTGTAATCCAAGTGAGAATATATACACATTTTAAGACCCGACCAGGAACGACTGCGAAAAATGCAGCACAAAGTCCTCTGGTAGGAATTGAACCTACGGCCCTGCGAATCTCTCAATCCCCAGCTAACTGTATAAACTGAAGAATAAAGCTAAAACACCGTAGATGTAGTTTATTACTAATATTAGCTAGTCATACGCCTACGGCTATTGGAAGATCACTTTTTTGTTTTGTAAATAATTTTAGTGAAATAGTACCGTGTTGAAATTTTCCAAAAGTATATTGGATTAATAGTTTTTATTTTCTTAATCTTGTAACTCACACTTCAGTTCAGATGAAGAAGATCTTGCTATTCGTCGTCGATATTCTCGCAAATTTTTAATAACCACCCATCAAGAATTTCAGATTTTTTTGCCCACCCCGGACCATCAAGAATTTCAGATTTTTTTTGCCCACCCCGGACCCATCAAAAATTTCAGGTTTTATTGCCCACCCCGGACCCATCAAGAATTTCACATCCATTGCTAATGATATTTCCTATTGTTAACAACCTTACAGTCTTCGGATAAAGGTTTTCCGGGCATGAATAACCTATACATATTCGTTTGCGTGCAACATTTTAGAAACCGTTTGTTTACAGACATTCTCTCATAGCAAACAAGTAATTTGCCACTTGACAACACCCGCGTTTTTCTGTTTCAACGTTCACATGATCGTGACGTCATTAAACACTCAACCGCAGTATCAAAATTGCAATATTGTGGGACAATATTGCAATGTCGCTCGCAAGAGCATCCGGTTTGACTGTAACAAATTAATCCAACAAAAAGAAGTCATTTGTAAATATTTCCTGTAAATAGTTCCCTCCTTTACCAAATTTTGATTATGTTATACAAGCCGCACGTGGAAATCAGCATTTGTTGTACTATTTAAAGCACGCGTAGGAGTTTTTTATCACATATAAAACACGACGCGTAGCGGAGTGTTTTATATGTGATAAAACACGACTACAAGTGCTTTAAATAGATTCAAAAACGACTCATCTTATACGAGTTCATTGGCGAAGTAATTTTTAAAATAAACTTTGTCTAAACCGAGAAAATCAAAGCTAAAGTTTATATAAATTAACGTGATTTTTTATCACATATAAAACCACGACACGCTTATGATTTTTCTTTGTGTTTTATCCTGAATTATTAATGAGTTTTTGAAGACGTGGTTAGCACATTGAAGGGTTACTAAAACTGTCTGTACCAGTGTAGGTAGTACCAAAGTGAAAATGCTGTGCTGAGTGGTAATATTACTACCTTAAAAAATAAGCAGAAACTCGACGTTTCGAGCGAAGGCCCTTCGTCAAGAGTTAGTAACCCGCCTTCGCTCGAAACGTCGAGTTTCTGCTTATTTTTTAAGGTAGTAATATTACCACTCAGCACAGCATTGAAGGGTTAGCGTGCCTAAATAAAGGTTTTCTATCTTCTGTCTCTATAAGAAAAAAGAAGCAGACCATATATGGCATATAATTTTATGCGATCTCCGGTTCTCCTTGCGTTTGTAACCACATAATTAACTTCCTTCAAATCAGTTTGCACAAACTGATGTTGTCAATTACTACCGGACTACCAATGTTTTGAAACATATTATTTTATAAATGGCGATTATGTCGTACTGGTGGGCAAAGCTGTGCATATTAATCTTATATCATACATCAGGTGAGAAAATTTTTAGAATTTGTCAGTGAGGTACATGGTCGGTCATGGAATAACAAAACGGTCATATTTAACCAAGCGAATGCCATTATTGCAACGAATATTGTTTCTACAAATATGCAAGGCTTGATCATGGCTGTTGATACAATGAAATCATTGCGTAGAATTCCAAATGTATACGTAGCGGCAGTCAACAATTTTTCTCAAGGGAGGGTGTATTGCGCATTCGCTTATAAATCAATCCCAAAACCATATCTTTCTCTCTGCGCAACTATCAGCGATTGTTAGGGCTTTTAATAAAATCTCAAGAAGATCGAAATGTTCTGAAAACAGAGAGACAATCTTAGTATATATAACTATTGTAATTATATTGTTAATATGTTAGTATCAAAGATGCATGGCTGCCAAATAAAGTGAAACCATAAATACATAACGGACACCTTATAGGCTTAAAGCCTGGGGTCGTTTGTCTTAATAATTTCCCTTTAAGTTCATTCAATTCTGCTTTGAGAGCCCTATGGCCTATTTACTTCTTTCAGTGAAGTATTTTATAGAACAACTACATCAGAAGCACCGAACCGAGACGTCTATTGTTGTGAATGAGCTTATAAATGCGTATATATGAAATTCGAAATACCCCCGACAAAAAGCGATCAACATGTTCAGGAAAATAATTCACTGAAAGAAGTAAATAGGGCTCTCAAAGCAGAATTGAATATACCTAAAGGTACTGCAATCGAATTGACCACAAGGTTATAACAGCTGCCGAAAGTGAGAAGGCAAGTCTCTTAACATGCAGTTATTCGGTTATTGAATGAAGATCGAGCCGCTATAATCAGCTTCAACAAGGATAAAGATTAAAGAGTCTAGTAAAATGTCTCAAACACAAATTCCCTGGCACACGGCTCATTCAAAAACCGCAAGCCAAATTGTTAATCGCAACATAAGTCTGAATAAACAATATTCGTGCAAACAAGTCATGAATAAGTTCAAGAACTTGACAAGTTCGAATCGACTTTATTCTTTTGTCTAAAACTAATTAGTTCCAATTGGTTCCAGCCGAAAGCTAAAGGGCAGAAGCAAATAGGCAAGCCCGTTCTCCACTAGGCGAATTTTTTCGCGCGACGCGAAGCGAAAAACAAATTTTGGCAATGTGATTGGTCAGCGAAAAGATTCGCCGCGAAAAAGTTGGATAAGTTCCTATCTTTTTACTGTTCGCGCGAACAAATTCGCCTAATTATAGTGGAGAACGGGCTTTAGTCACAAAAGTGGAATGGCAAAAGCTCCAATAGCTAATGTGATTATTTCATGTGCGCAGTCTTATCGTCAGGATACTCAAAAGCTAGAATATAGTGCAGTAAGGTAAGTATTTTTATAACGAAGGTGCGCTCCCCAAACCACTGTTACAAAGCTAGTTATGAAATACTGGTAAAGCTATATTGTAATCTTTCAATAAACCGTTTCCACACAATTTGATGCAAACGCTGTTTTTTCTTGGCTACCTGGGTTTGTAAGCCAACAGTCAGGCGAGCCTTTTTTTATTCATTGGTTTACCGATCCGCCGACCGTAAATATTCAGATAGTGAAAAATAAAAAAAATAAAATTGGATGTCAAAAATTTACAATTTTAGTTTATTTTAATTGGGGTTCTGACATGAAGTACACGTCAAGTAAACTTTGACTCTAAGTACTGCTGGCTTATGTTGTCGTTGTGACAATCAATATGGAGATTAGCCACGTGTTTTGCGTTTTTTGAAATTAACGTTAAAATTTTTTATAAAGATTAATATTATATTCGGTTCTCATTTATACTCAGTGTGTTTTTTTTAAAATTTTTTTCCGACCTACCGACCTGTTATTTTTAAAGTCAAATCCGTAAACCAATAAATAAAAAAATTCTCGCCTCAGAAAAGTTTGATTTTATTTTTCGATGTGCGAATCTGTCTGCAGTTCATTTCCGAATGACTAATGCAAAGTCAAATCGCATAATATAGAAATTATTCAACGATATTAGTTTTTTTTAATTCAAATCCACCATCTTGAATTTTGAGTAAAAGCTCTCTAAACGTATCTATTTTTTTAATCCTGGACCTGAAATCACAATTTATATTCACACTACGCAAAACTAAACAAGGAAGCTAACGTTCCTCTGAAATTCCTCTCAGAAATGTGACCAAGCTTTCCAAATATGTGAGAAGACGTCAAAAAGAAAGCCGTCCTAAATAACTGACAAGCTGACATGGAGTCGTTTTTTTAGTCAACGAATATAATTATTCCAATCAATGCCGGAATCTGTCCAACTATATCAGCTTCCCATGCATATTGTGCGTTATTTAAATAGCGTAAAACATTGTCTAAGGATAGTGGTGCACAGATCTAAACTGATCCGTGCAAAATGAAGTAGTTCCCAAAATTTTAACGAACATTGCTACCCACAAAAATTTGGGCTCTGAAGCAAATGCCCTTTTTAAATAGCTGGCCCCGCCGCTTCACGTTGCTTCCGGCGCCCATGAATATGAAGGATTTTAAGTGAAATCAATGAGAACCTGAACTTACTGTCTGTTCAAATGGGCAGTGGCGGTGGAGCGGGTTTTAGTTACAGTGGCGTTTGGGTACCGTAGTTTTCAGCTCAGTGCAAACACGACAGGCAAAGATTGAAAATGCCATTTCCTACACTTTCTGGCACCGAATTGAAGAATTTTGACAACAAAAATGCTGAAAAAATTGCTTCATAATTGGTTTTGATCCGTTTGCATGACTTGGTGGGACCTAAAATCGCCGGTAAATTAGCAAAGTCGAACTACTTGCGATGAGAAAACTCGCTTTTTAACCAAGACATATGGCTCCCCCCCCCCCCTGCAAAAACTGTGACGGGTGCTGAAGCCCCACTCCCAGTTTAAATTCACAGACCAAAATGTGGGTAATTTTGTTCATTCAATTCGGCTATTTATGCAGCGATGAAGAATCTGCATAGTGCTCTGATCTTACTCTTGGTCGATTTGGGCTTAGCCCCCAAATTCTATTTATGGGGACTGTAACCCTGTATGGAGGTGCAGTCCATTGTACTGCGCGTCTGCTAGTAGATTCCACTGTACTCAATTTTAGTCATGTTTATTTTTACTATAGCTTCTTTTGTACCGTCAGAACAAGGAATTTACGTATCTCGTCTCAATGGAAATGACAGGAAAACATGTGGAAAACTAAATTCTCCGTGTCGTACAATATCTTACGGCATACAACAAGTGTCAGCTGGCTCATATATCTACCTCGATGGGTCAGCTACATCCAAAAATCCTTATAACTGCGAAACCCTAGACCCAGGACATCCGGGGATTCGTCTTACTAAGAGCGTATCATTCGTAAGTATAAGATCACGTGCTTATATCTCGTGTCTCCATGGCAACTCGTGGTTGGTGGACGGAACTAAATTCAAAGGCGGTATACAGATTAGCTTTTCCGGTCTGACTTTTCTGAATACGTCTCTAAGGATTTTCGATGCTTTTGTGGCAGTCAATGATACTGTATTTGCGGAAACCAAACTTGTAAGCTTAGATATTGAAGTGTTAAATCTGCCTCGGCTGGATTTATCGCTGAAAAATGTTGTTTTTCAACAAAATGCAGCGTGCATGACAATAAAGCCTAGTAAGGGCAGCATGATTTTTGTTAACATAACCAATACGCTTTTCTATCAAAATGGCAATTTCTCTTCGAACACACCGTCTATTCTTTGGTTAAATTCCACAGAAAATTTGATCAACATTCAACTAAGGAACTGCAGTTTTAAGAAGAACATTTTTAAGAAATATGGAATGATTGCAGTTGTAAACCAATTAGGAACCACAAACTTTTTACTAAATCAATTCAGAATGGAAGAAAATAGCCATACGAATCCAAGCATTGAAGAATATGACGGTTTATTTGGTCTCGTATCTGCTTGGGTATTTATGAGATTGGAGCACGGGCTTGTTTATAAAACATCTTCTACTTTTCTAACTGTGACCGGGAACTCAGCGGAAATCAACATCTCAAACATTCAGGTAGACGGATTCTACTCTGTCACTCGTGGAGGGGGCATAGTTAACGTAATTCAAAGTGATTCATGTTACTTATCAATCAAGGATGCCTCTTTTCGTAATGGAAACAACGATGGTACCGGCGGTGTCGTTTCAATTGTTGTGCCAAATTTGGTGCTAACCATTCAAAACTCGACCATTCAGAATATTTCCAGTTCCAATTCAGGTGGCGCAGTTTTTATTCGATCACTACAGAACGCATATTTACAATCGTGGAATCGTAGCAAACATTTCTTTGTTGATCTACGCATAATCAATTCTTCGTTTTCCTATAGCGCGTCAAGGCTGAGCGGTGGCGCAATATGCGTATTAGCTGAAAACTTATTGGTAATTGTCCGTGATAGTTCATTTCTACAAAATAGTGCTACATTTCTTGGCGGCGCGCTGTTTATCCTTACGAATAATGCTGCTACAATCAGCTTTCACGATGATTATTTCCTAGAAAATAGTGCTTTTGGAGGAATTATTTGTGCAAAAGCCCGTCGCAGAGAGTCTAGATTAAATCTTTATGTCACTAACGTTGTGTTTGTTCAGAACAAACTTCACGCAACTAAGCCACATGCTACCGGTATTGTATTTCTTTGGGCTCAAAGTACAATAGTCAATGCCAGTTTTAAAAACACTCATTTCATTGAGAACTTGGCGAAGGATAGTAGCTGCATTTGCCTTTCACTTAGTCAATCCACGTTAAATTTTGTAACTCTAAATACATGTATATTTCGAGAAAATGATGGCTTACGTGGAACAGTATATGTAGAAGGACGCGCTGCACTAACGTGCAAACATTCAATCTTCGATTCAAATAGTATTGTAACTGGTACTTGCGGGAAAGCGATAATGGTCCTTAATATAATTAATTCAATGATTTTCTTAAAGAACACGACGTTTGTGAACAATTTGTGTGCAGCACTTGTGGTAGAGTTCAGTGGAACTTCAAGTCTAAGAATATTCAATTCTACATTTGTCCGAAACAAGTATATGACAAGTAGTCCAGGCGCTCTGGGAATATTTTCCGACGACCAAACTTCAGCGATTAAAGCTTTTATTACAAGGGTATTATTCCAAGAAAATATAGCGGAAATGGGAAGTGTTATGCAATTGAATGACGGCGAAGTGAGATTAACGAAGTGTACGTTTTTGAATAATTTTGCACGTATTCCAGGACAAGGCGGTCAAATTCTTAGCGCCGGGCATCGCTCACTCGAACTGTTTATATTCAATTCGGCGTTTAAACAAACAATTCAAAAAGTCTTAATTAATAATAATAATACAAAGGAATTCAAGGTCACTTCGTTCCTAAGGTTATACAACTCTTGTACGCTATCTGTTTACAACACAACATTTAACTGCGACACAAAATCGGACGAACCACCCATTCTGGTTTCCAAAGGTATGATATCATTTGACAACGCCTCGATGAGTACTTGCCCAGTGGGTCATTCTATTGAAAAGGCTAAGTATCGTTACCCTGACAGTTATATGCCATTTTTCTCTCTTACTTTGTCCTGTAAGGCATGTGACTACAATTTCTACTCTCTGCAAAGAGGAACAGCAAGAGGAACAGCAAGAGGACTGAATGTAGACGATAGTTTCGAATGCACACCATGTCCGCGTGGAGCAGACTGTGTTCCTGCCGTCAGGTCAAAGTCCAACTTTTGGGGATACCAAATTAGTCCGACTCCTCCTAAACTAGCTTTTACAATTTGTCCGTTTGGTTACTGCACGTCACCGCCAGCTAACAGTAGTAAATACAATGATTGCCAAGGAAAACGTACAGGAGTTATGTGTGGAGAGTGTTCTCAAGGCTATACAGAAGCGCTGTGGTCAACGTACTGTACACCTGTCAAAGACTGCCACGATCATTGGTTTTGGCTTCTGTTTCTAGCACTTGTCTTTTCTATGGCCATCCTCCTTGTGTTCAAGCCTCCGTTCGTAACGTATTCTTTAAAACAGATATTTTGGTTTAAAAGGTTTGTAGGCAGTCGTACGGCAAACATTCAAGCCAATCATGACATAATTCGCTCCCTCTCAGTGGACGAAGAGACCGGACAGGAAAACATACCGTTGTCTTCAACAGAGCAACTCAAACAAGGCAAAAGACAATTTTCCCGCTCTGTGGAGATTATCTTCTACTTCTATCAAATAGCACAATTGCTTCTTTCCTCGAGTTCTCTGACAGAATTTTTTGACACCCAATTCCTTGCACCTGTTCTGGGCTTCTTCAATTTCCAACCAAGTTTTAAGAAACAAGGTTTTCTGTGTCCTTTTCCAGGTCTCACTCCAGAGACAAAGTTGGGTTTTAAAATTGCTCCTGTCTTTGGAACTTTAGTTGCTATTTTCTTTATCTATGCCTTGCATTTCTTCTTCAGTCGTATGAGAGGCGCTCTTCGTCCTGCTATTTCGCCATACCTCCAAGCCAGTATTAAAACTGTATTCCTCGGGTACGTAACCTTGGCTACTGTCAGTATTTCGCTCATTCGCTGTGTTTTTGTTTCAGGCGAAGCTCGATGGTTCTACAATGGAAATGTCTTATGCTACCAATGGTGGCAATATGCAGCATATATTTTTATTGCTATCTTTGTGGTTCCTTTCATATTTGTGCTTGCTTGCATTTCGTTTAAACTTCACCATGATAAAATAACAATCCAACAGTTTCTTCTAGCCATTATCTTCCCCCTTCCATTCTTAATGCTATGGCTGTTCCGCTTTGTTTGTCCATCTCCAGTAGCGAATGTGGAAGAAAACCAAAATTTAAACGCATTAAAAGAGATGCTCTTGGCTCCTTATGGACAACCGAAAGGTGGAAGCAAGCGAGGGGCTTTATATTGGCAGAGTGTCTTGATTGCTCGTCGGTTTATTTTGGTTTTAATCTTCTGTGTCGTAACTGAACCATCTATCAGATTATTCTGCATGACTCTTACTTGTGTTTTTGTGCTTTGCTGTCATCTCCAGGTTAAACCATTTCAAAATTCGTTGGCGAACAATCTCGAGTCTCTTTCTTTGTTGTTTTTGGTCATTTTAGGCCTGGTCAACCTGTTTAAGTCTGTCTTCGTTGGTTCGGAACAAAATATCAAGGGTTCTTTAGTAACAGTTTTGAAAGTGTTTCAATGGCTAGAGATAGTTATGTTAGGACTATTTCCAGCTATTCTTTTGCTTCTTGTATGCTTTGCTATAATTTCTGTTTTTGTTCGTGTTCTCTTCATGTGCTTCAGGTCGATTTTTAAATGTTTTTTCAGACCTTGCCTGCAGAGGTGGTTTTCACGTGATTCTACCCGTTTGTTAAATATTTGTGACAATATCAACGATCAATAGTAAAAACTTTATCAACTGAACTAAAGTGTGAGTTACAAGATTAAGAAAATAAAAACTATTAATACAGTGTACTTTTGGGAAAAAAAAATAGGATTAGAATTCCACAATTAACTAAACAATTTGGACATTTCTGGCCACTTTCTGAGTTTTGAAAGTCACCAAAAATGGTGAACATAAAAGGGGATAGCCTTTATATTTTGTGAACAAAAAGTTAAGGATTAGGCTTATCTTTTAGCCGTTTTTGGGCATCTTACTTTTCAAACAACTCGAATCAGAATCGGCCAAAATTTAATGTGTGAGCCTTCATACTATCACCGAATAATCAATCGGTTTTGGACAGTTTTAATTAAAGAACGACAAAATTGGGCAAAATCGAGAAAAAGTAAAGGCTAACCCCTGGAAATTTTGTTGATTAAAGTTGGATCAGATGCTCTACAGGGTGTATAAAAAAAACGCAACCTCGGAATTTCCCAAGATATCGACATTGTTTTAAGGACAAAAGATTTTAGGTGCCTGGGAATTTAAAATAGCACAACTGTCAAAATTACTGCACACACGAATGCATGCAGCAAAATCTATGCATGTATTTAATGACAAAGGCCCTGTTACACGGAGCAATTTTTCATGCAACTTGTCTCGCAATGTTTATAAAAAGATTTTGACAATGCATTGCAAGAGGTGTTACACGCTGCAATGATTTTCATGCAACTCCCAACGATAGGGGAGAGGCATGCGAAGAGACTAGGGAGAGGCGCTATTTGGCGCCAAATTTTAATTAAAATAAAGCGTGTACTGGGGAGAGCCAATAGGAACTCTCCAAGCTATAAATATTGCGAGACAAGTTGCACGAAGCCATGTTACACGCTGCAACGCTTAAAATAATTAGTGCAATCG
>CACRXK020004490.1:2258-29375 GCA_902702795.2 Paramuricea clavata | reverse complement strand
GGGGGGGGGGGGGGGGGGGGGGGGGGGTGTAACACCCCCCAATAATTCAAACGTTGGTCAAAGTTGGTCAAAATGGAACTGATATTTGCTTAAAATTGAATATATAAAAACTCGGAAAAATTTGGTGAAAGTTTGGGAAATAAGATGGTTGAAGTTGTTAAAAGTTATTTGCGGTGAAAAATCGGAAGCATTGCTTATATTGGTCGAAACGTTTTGAATATGCTTATAATAGTCCGGAAATTTTTTTTGACTATATTAGTCCGGAAAATTTTTTGTGCCCGTCGACAACATTTCCGGGAAATTTTTTTCCGACTTGGTCAAAATTCTAGGAAAAGTTGGTTAAAACATGACCCCCCCCCCCAATGTTGATGGCTTCGCGACGTCCCTGCTTGCTGGCTGGCAATAAACACTACATACATGCAATGGATTACATCGTCCGCCTCGATTTCAAGCTATTGTCTCGTGTGCACTCAAGCAAATTCGCGAAGTGTCAATTTCTCTGGGAAAAGGCACTTAGAAAAGTGATCACTCGTGTCACATTGAGGCTGCCACATACACTAAAGTTTAGTTTACACCATCAAAGTTTGTGTGATCACAGCAGGAATCTTGCATGTGTAAATTAACTAAGTTTTGAAGGATTTGTAAGAAATGTTTGAGGGATCTGAGTCGGTGTTTAACACTAACTCAGTTTCCGCACACATTTCTTACAAATCCTTCAAAACTTGCAATTTACCGATGCAAAAAAAAATCCTACTATAATCACAGAAACTTTGATAGTATAAACTGGTCTTAAATGTACAACAAATTAAACATAAATAGAACATCTACTTACATTGTGTCGTCGTGGGTAGGTCGGCCAGCGGTTGAACATAGTTATTAGGAAACACTCCGACTTGACCATTTAGCTCCCCTTGCCACCAGTCCCCCTCGCGGTTCAACACGGTTATAACACTTCCCTTATAGAAAGTGAGTTCATCTGAATTCTGCGCCGTGTACGAGAACATTGCCAATACTTGATCTAAGGTTTCTGGAAAGAAAGGATTGGTATCAGACTTCCAAAATATTAAGACGTTACAGTATATTAAATTCGCAGGGATATGGATTCATATCTTGTTGTTTTGTTCTGGTCATGGTAAGGATTAGGGACAGCATTCATAAATAGTTAGATGTGAATCCATTCGTGCTCAAACTCTAAAATTACTTCGATTAAATCCATTTACCTGCAGCTTTATTTGAACTTGGAACAGAATATATCTAAAAGTATAATAATGAATAAATGAGTACACGTGTTAGCAAAGATGTTATTTCGTAGAGTATACACTAAGAATCTAGAAATACGTAATGCAAAATGAGCAATGATTTACCATATCATCTTGTGGAGTATTGGAGCCGCTTCTCGCACGCGAGGCTCCATCATTTATCTTGAGAGAATCATTGCTTGCTGATGTAGGCGTTGCATTGCCTCCGCTACTGAGCAGTTTCACACAATTGCCTGGAAACAATCCTGACTGACGTTTCTTACCACGAGCCTAAGAGAAGGTAAACAGAGATTTGATTCTCGCAAACGACCAAGGTGAAATTATGTAATCAACACATGTGGTGTCCTGACATCCTGGTCACCACGCTTGCCTTTCAAAGCTGGGAGAGCCGGGTCCAATCCTTGGTCGGACCTCTACTCAAGCTCTTAAAAGAACCGAGGAGAAAGAGTCATCAGTAAATGGTTAGACTTTCGCATCTTCTTGGATAAGGACGTTAAATCGTAGGTAACTTCGGGTCCGCTATCAATAGATGATCCCCCTTATTACGTTTTCGTAGAGCTTTGTATTGTGGTTATAGTGTTATCACTGATAAAGATAGCGGCCTCGAATGAAAATATTGAATGTTTTCGCGAATATTTTGCTGTTGGCTATCGTAAACCTGACTCTAGTTTTTTTTTAAAGTTCTTGCACGGGTCAGGACAAAAAATAAGCCATCTTCAATATCAGGGATACCACTATAACCACAATGCAAAGCGCTACGAAAACGTAACAGGGTTCGTAGTCTCCAAGACCAAAAAAATTCAAAGACTTTCAAAGATTTGATTTCAAAGACTGCTACGAACCCTGCGTAATAAGGGGAATCATCTATTGGTGAATAGCCTGTTGTGAAATCAGCTCACGAATGAGTGAGCAACTCAATAAAACTCAAATAAAGTCAGCTACAAGCAAGACATACTATACCTGAAGTTGTCCTTCCCACCAACCATTGGCATTCTTGGCTTTCACTGCAATATATTGTCCAGGAACTAACGACAGTTGATCAGGACCAGTGGCTGTGTAGGCTGTCGTCACCGTCGCGATTTCTAAGAATGAAGAGAGTATAAAAATTTCTGTCTTGCATCTGGGTCCTGTCTCAGAGGAGTTGGACTTTCAATGTATTAAAACAGACAGTACTAACTACCTGGTCGTTTAGTTGAAGACTTTTGTACCTGTGAAACAATCATATATGTTATTGCTGTGGTTAATGATTCAGCATACAGTATGGTGGGCAATGATGATGATGAATTGATGATGGTAACGATGATAATGGTGATGGTAACGACATAGGTAGTGATCAATGATGATAGTAATGGTTATGGTAATGTAATGATGGTTTGGTAATGGAAATTATGATGATGGTAATGAGATAGGTAGCGATGAATGAATGATAGTGGTGGTAATGTAATGATGGTTTGGTAATGGTAATTATGATGTTGGTAATGAGATAGGTAGTGATCAATGATAGTGGTGGTTATGGTAATAATGACAGTAATAATGGTTTGGTAATTATGATGGTAATGAGATAGGTAGTGATGATAGTGGTGGTTATGGTTATGGTAATGTAATGATGGTTTGGTAATGGAAATTATGATGATGGTAATGGAAATTATGATGATGGTAATGAGATAGGTAGTGATCAATGATGATAGTGGTGGTAATGGTAATGTAATGATGGTTTGGTAATGGTAATTATGATGATGGTAATGAGATAGGTAGTGATCAATGATGATAGTGGTGGTAATGGTAATGTAATGATGGTTTGGTAATGGTAATTATGACGATGGTAATGAGATAGGTAGTGATCAATGATGATAGTGGTGGTTATGGTAATGGTAAATGTAATAGTTTGGTAATGGTTAATATGATTATGGTAATGAGATAGGTAGTGATCAATGATGATAGTGGTGGTGGTATGGTAATGGTAAATGTAATAATAGTTTGGTAATGGTTAATATGATTATGGTAATGAGATAGGTAGTGATCAATGATGATAGTGGTGGTGGTGAATGGTTTGGTAATTATGATCATGGTAATGTAAAAAGTGATGATGGTAGTGATAAATTATTTCACGATCAATATTCTACCTCAGCTTCTTTCATCTTCACATAGTTCGCAGGAAATATTCCTTTCCGTCCATTCAATGTTCCTTCCCACCAATCCCCATCAGATTTCGTTATACTGATGCCGTCACCTTCTTGGAAACTCAGGTCACCCGCTTCACCGTTATATGCGTACAATGCAATACATTCTGGGAAAAATAAAGATATTATAAATAAACGACTCCATATGTATGATATAACCTCAAGACAACAATACAGTGCTTTCCGTTTTGCTCATGAAGTTGGGTTGAAGAACCATGAAGGCGGCATCATTACCTCCAATTATAGCAGCTTCACTGGCACGGTTTTCTGTCACTTCTTTGAAAGCTGATGCACCAGGAGAAGGAATTTGAACTGAAGACTTATCAGATGAAACTTCACTCGCACTTCCCCTACAAAATGACCGCCAGAACATGAATTGAATGCCTTTTTTCAAAAGGTAATCTGGTCGAAAAGAGATAACTAACGTAATATTGCTATGTTTGTAGGCTGAATTATGTTAGCAGGTTAGGCATACTTACTCCCCCCGTCTTTGGCCTCTTACAAGTTTCGCATAAGATTTTGGAAACCAGCCAGTCTGGAATAAGAACATATTACCTTGATTAATCGAAACTAAACCGGATACAGGATAGCACTATCATTTCTATCTAAACTCTTCTTCCTACAGGTTACTACAGGACAAAATCTGAACGAAATTTTGCCTGTACCGGATTGTCAGTTCTAAACCGACCACCTATAGGTTTAACATCCCTTATTGATCAAGCATAACTACAGCGGTGTTTGGTGAGTCAAACTGGAAGCCTTACAATCAGACAACTGCGTACTGAAGGAATTTAACCCTGGATGTGATGGCATTTCTGAGACTATACTACGGTGGTCGAGCACACACACATATGAAAATTATGCACCCCCTCAATCAAATGTACCTGGATCCGTGGAGCCCTGGTTCATTATCTAAGAATGACAGGAGTATTTAGATACCTTTCCATTGCACTCCCCAAGCCACGACATGTCTTTTTGTTCTTTCAAAGTAATGATGTCATTTTTGTTAAAATTCAGTTCATTGTCTGACTTGCCACGATGTTGATACAACGCAACTGCTTGTAGACCTTCGGGAAATACTGTCGAAGTCTGGTTGCTAGGTGTCTAAAGAGAATAGTTGATTAAGTATACTCGTGCCTCAGCAATGAAGGAATAATAAGTTGCGGTGTGTTTAAATGAGGAAAATGTGGAGAATTGATGGATCTCCTAGCTTGGAATCGAAGGCATGGTGACTGCAATTTAATGTCTGATCAGTTCCCAAGTACTAGCTAGACCTTGGGTTAGATTCCTGGTTGGAACATTCAATATTTTCATTAACGGATTGGACTTCATCTGAACACACAACAAGTTAGATTCAATCATAGTCTTTCGAGACATGGTCTGGAAACTCAGTAAACTTCAAAGCGGTTATAACGAGCTGGGAATTTATGTTGAGTCGTACTGTACTTACATCGTGCACATCCTCTGTTTTAGGTTTATTAATATTTAAATAGCATGGTTGAATGACTGAACTGAAACATTCCTATTGGATGATTCGTTCATTATACTGCAATACAATGTGTTCATTGACTGTGCACCGTGCACAAAACTGCATAAACGCGAACAAAAAGATAGAACAAAATACTTTAGCGGAGTTTCCAAACCATGTTTTGAAAGACTATGTTCAATATAGTTACTTTTTTGTCTAACAATCGGAGTTAGCTATATCATACTTACCGTTGCGGCTGTTTGGTTCGTTTCTTTAGTGTCAAACGCGTTTTCTGTAACAACAGGCATAGCAATGGGTAATTCTTTTTGACTGTTTAACGCTGCGATGATCGAGGTAACAGAGCGTCCACTAGCAGCAGACGGCTGAGCGGTACTGGAAGACGGGTTCAGTTCAACATAATCTCCTTTACTTTCAGGTAGTTTTTCAGCGTAGTTGGCAGGGAATAATCCTTCTCTGTCTTTACACGAGCCAAATAACCATCCAGGAGGAACTTTGGGTCTGTCTGGAAAAACCTGCATGAAAAACAATATAGTTAGTGAATTTTCCCTCTTCATTCCATAGATAGATACTACAGCAGGAAACCTAAACTAAACTTTAATTTTATTATACTGAATAGCTCTATTAGTTTTAAACTGTTCTTCCTAGATGTCCAGTGAGGGTAATTTCTCATTGGTTAAGTACTAGATAAAACAAGAGCAGCCGATCTTTATCTGATATACAAACTCGAGCCGAAGGCGAGAGTTTGTATATCAGATAAAGATCGGTTTGTATATCAGTTAAAGATCAGATAAAGATGCAAATAACTGGAGTCAAATATATAATCAGGCAACAGCATATTAGTGAGAACTTACCGTGACCTGATCACCTTCGTTTAATGGTAGTTCATCTGGATTTCTTGGGGCAAATGTGTACACAACTTTATAGAATTGTTTATTTTTTCTGAAGGATTCTAATCCCGGCGGCGATGGTGCGGGCTCTTTTTCCTGATAAACACATTAAACAGAAACTCAAACATATCGTTCATTTCATAGAAGTAATTCAATTCAGTCGTAAGTAGTAGTAGTCGTAAATAACATAGTTTTACCGTATACCTACATGGAGTATATCGTATGACATAATATGGTGTGGTAATGTGTCGTAAAGTATGGTATGGCATGGTAAGGTATGGTATAGCGTGTTGTAAAATATTATGGTAAGGCATGGTATGCTAAGATATGGTATGCCATGATATGGTATCGCATGCTGTGGAATACTGTGGTAAGGCATGGTATAAAGTATGGTATGCCCCAACCATTCAACTTGGATGGTTATGCCATTGAATGTATTCGGCATAACCATTCAACTTGGACGGTTATGCGTTAAAGTTGAATGTTTATGCCGAACATATTCAACGGCATAAACATCTAAGTTGAATGTTTATGTTAAAGTTGAATGTTTATGCTGAACATATTCAACGGCATAAACATCTAAGTTGAATGTTTATGCCGAACAAATACAACGGCATAAACATCTACTAAGTTGAATGTTTATGCTGAACATATTCAACGGCATAAACATCTAAGTTGAATGTTTATGCTGAACATATTCAACGGCACAAACATCTAAGTTGAATGTTTATGCCGAACAAATACAACGGCATAAACATCTAAGTTGAATGTTTATGCCGAACATATTCAACGGCATAAACATCTAAGTTTAATGTTTATGCCGAACATATACATGCAACGGCATAAACATCTAAGTTGAATGTTTATGCTGAACATATTCAACGGCATAAACATCTAAGTTGAATGTTTATGCCGAACATATTCAACGGCATAAACATCTAAGTTGAATGTTTATGCTGAACATATTCAACGGCATAAACATCTAAGTTGAATGTTTATGCCGAACAAATACAACGGCATAAACATCTATAAGTTGAATGTTTATGCCGAACAAATACAACGGCATAAACATCTAAGTTGAATGTTTATGCTGCACATATTCAACGACATAAACATCTATAAGTTGAATGTTTATGCCGAACAAATACAACGGCATAAACATCTAAGTTGAATGTTTATGCTGAACATATTCAACGGCATAAACATCTAAGTTGAATGTTTATGCCGAACATATACAACGGCATAAACATCTAAGTTGAATGTTTATGCCGAACAAATACAACGGCATAAACATCTAAGTTGAATGTTTATGCCGAACATATTCAACGGCATAAACATCTAAGTTGAATGTTTATGCCGAACAAATACAACGGCATAAACATCTAAGTTGAATGTTTATGCTGAACATATTCAACGGCATAAACATCTAAGTTGAATGTTTATGCCGAACATATTCAACGGCATAAACATCTAAGTTGAATGTTTATGCTGAACATATTCAACGGCATAAACATCTAAGTTGAATGTTTATGCCGAACATATTCAACGGCATAAACATCTAAGTTGAATGTTTATGCTGAACATATTCAACGGCATAAACATCTAAGTTGAATGTTTATGCCGAACATATACAACGGCATAAACATCTAAGTTGAATGTTTATGCTGAACATATTCAACGGCATAAACATCTAAGTTGAATGTTTATGCATGCTGAACATATTCAACGGCATAAACATCTAAGTTGAATGTTTATGCCGAACAAATACAACGGCATAAACATCTAAGTTGAATGTTTATGCTGAACATATACAACGGCATAAACATCTAAGTTGAATGTTTATGCCGAACATATTCAACGGCATAAACATCTAAGTTGAATGTTTATGCCGAACATATTCAACGGCATAAACATCTAAGTTGAATGTTTATGCCGAACATATTCAACGGCATAAACATCTAAGCCGAATGTTTATGCCGAACATATTCAACGGCATAAACATCTAAGTTGAATGTTAACCTATGCCGAACATATTCAACGGCATAAACATCTAAGTTGAATGTTTATACCGAACATATTCAACGGCATAAACATCTAAGTTGAATGTTAACCTCTATTAGAGGTTCCGTGAATTCTTGTCCAATTTTTCACTTATAGTTATAGACCGTTTGCAACTGACGTCACAACCGCCATGTTGGTGTTCCAATTCCGAAGAATTTTAATTAGATTTTTTTTAAATTTTAATTAGACGCCATGGCTTTTGCTGAGTTGGTTCCTGGGGAATGAGTGTAAACGCTCTATATGTCACCATTAAACGTTTTATGCAATGCCCGTAGATTCTGTTGTATAAACCACACTTAAGTGTACTCTTAATACGCACGTAGGTCACGGCACTCACGTGTACATCGTAAGTTTGCGACTTAAGCCTGGTTTATATACTGGTCGTAATTCATCGACGATGAATTATTTTCCGACAGACAAAGAATTTTACACAGCAATGACCACAGACAATGGAAATCCCCGATTCTTACGACCAGTGTGACGTGAACCAGGCATTAAGTGATGTTATGCAACATATGTATAAGTTTAGTGAGCACGTAAATCTACTTGTAAATGTTAAGGGTGTTTTATGCAACCGGCCCAGGCATTCAAATTATTACAATAAGGAAATTTCAAAAGGTATACTTTTTTCGGGACACCGTGTAGTATATCTGCGAAGGCAAATACAAAAGGTAAATGTTCCAGTAATACCAATTAGATCAGGCTAGGGGTTAAGTAAGGATGTAGTCGGCTCGTCTAGTATAGAGCATGCCTTTGCATGAACACTGCTTACTCGGGAAATGGCAGCATCAGATTAAACTAATAATTCAACAACACTAGACGCCATTTAGGGTTATATAACAACAATATATTAGTTGATGTTCGCGGACATAAATATATGGTTTTGGCCCGACTCAGACTCATTACCCGTTACGTGGCGAGATTTTGATTTCTTTTTTTTTTGGGGGGGGAGAATTTAATAATTTATGAGTCCCAACTCTAGGAGGGTCCATGAGAGGCAGCACTCCCAAGGAAAATTCCGGTCTCTGAAACGGCATTTCCTGCATTGTGGAGGCATTTGGAGAAAAATGTAAAGATCTTAATAAATCATCTTCCAATAATGTCTATATTGATTTCAGAAAATTTGACAATTTAAGAACAATTATATGAGTAGATGCGGCAAGATACACAACACAGTCTACTGACAAGGATGGTATAAGAAGCAGTACGTGTTTGGCGTGGGTCAGAGAAATTTAGAAAAACCATTTTACCTGAATTAGTCTTTTAACGTTAAAAGAGATGCATAGGCGGTAGAATGACGGTAGGGTGGGAAAGGGCAGTAAGCCAGACAACAGCCAGATTCCGTGGACATGTTTCCCCTGAAAAGTTTGAAAACTATAGAGTTTCTTAGATGGCCTTTCCGACATTCTTGGAAATATTTGACTTGCAAAATCCTAGCTCTACAGTTAAAAAACCTAACCAGCCACAACAAATGTTTTAAACCATGTAATGGCATTTGAGACAGCGAAGAATATTAAATTTTCCCACTCTAATCATTCTTCCAGAGAGCTTCGCTCGTCCGCCAACACGTAAGTGTTTTGTATAAAGAAAATGGGAGGAGGGGTCATTTCTAGTATTTCCTGGAGCATCCACAAGGGAAACGACAAAGTAAACATATTTGGAGTTTATATTATTTTCATTAGCTTGGTACTAACCGCACATTTGTGGTTTTAGCACTGCAAAAACGGATTTAGAACTGCACATTTTCCACAGCCTCCACAACCTAAAACTACACTCTGAAGGGCGGCCTCCCCCTATATAGAATTATTCATAGTTTGAAAAATGTCCTAGAAATACACATCGAATAGGATATCTAATGTGTGATGTTATTCCTAAAAAGCTGATGGGGCTATATGTATATACCTGGTCATTACTGGTAACCTTTTTAGATTTTTTAAGATCACAATCAGCATATACAGCAAAAATAACAAGACCATCCAGACAGCAAAGCCCCACAACGAAAATAAGACAAGGAATATTCAACCACATCGCCCTAAACATAACAAATGTATGCACTAAAAGTTTAATATTTTATACGAACAGATATATAACAGTTTAATTAAGAGAAGTATATGAGATTTTTTGAACATCATATGGGAATAAAGCTGTACGCGCGTTCAAGTTATCGAGTTCCTCGTGTAGCGCGCATAACGCAAAGCTAATCCCTAACAAAAGACCTCTTAAAGACCTCACTTGTAATAAACAAATGAAATTGAGTTAGCGAATTAGCACAATAATATGCTTTAAGTAGTAATATAGGTACCGATCGGGCATGATTTTGAGGAGGAGGAGTGAGGAGGAGGAGCGAGGAGTGAGGAGGAGTGAGGAGGAGTGACGACGAGTGACAAGGAGTGACGAGGAGTGACGAGGAGTGAGTGAGGTGGTGGGGTGTGAGGTGGTGGACATCCACCACCTCATTTATAATTAATATTCATACAAATGAGGGTGAGGTAATTAATATTCATACTGACAAATGAGGGTGCGTAGTGACGTCACTGATTAGTATACAATACGTCATAATTATATGTAATGATGTCACGCGGGCCTGTTCGGACGAAATCGGTCAAAACTTGCATTTTTTAGCGGCCCTCCACGTGTGTGATACAATAGATGGATTAATGTTGGCCTACTATGATTGGCTGTTTGATTTAACGAGCGTCTGTATAAAATCGACAAGAGGTTTCTGATAGTTTGCATGTATAAAAGTATGAAATAGAAGTTAGTTTTTAAAATCTACCGTTAGCTCAGTTGGTAGAGCAAAGGACTGTAGTTATTACCAAATCAGTATTCCTTAGGTCACCGGTTCGACCTCGGTACGGTAGAAAAATTTTTGCCTTACAACCATGTAGCACGTTGTGAGTCCCAATCCCTCTCTTATTTTCAACACGCAATCGAAATTCGTTTTAATTCTTTTAATGAATTTGATGGCTCTTAAAGAAGCCGTTTTGAGCAATAAGTTTCCAACCAAAAGTAAAAAATCGCAACATATTTCAAAACCGAACTAAGCAGTTGCTAAGTTAACATGGTTGTCAACATCGTTGTTATGGTGAATATTTGCATGTTGTTCAACATTATTTAGCAAACCTCCTACATACATATATACTGTTACAAGATGACCAATTCAGATCATAAGAAAGCTTATCAAAAATACTTGAAGGAAAAACGTTTAGAAGAGTGGTAAAATATTTTGCCTAACAAAAGACCTCTTAAAGACCTCACTTGTAATAAACAAATGAAATTGAGTTAGCGAATTAGCACAATAATATGCTTTAAGTAGTAATATAGGTACCGATCGGGCATGATTTTTGAGGAGGAGGAGTGAGGAGAAGGAGCGAGGAGTGAGGACGAGTGAGGAGGAGTGACGACGAGTGACAAGGAGTGACAAGGAGTGACGAGGAGTGAGTGAGGTGGTGGGGTGTGAGGTGGTGGACATCCACCACCTCATTTATAATTAATATTCATACAAATGAAGGTGAGGTAATTAATATTCATACTGACAAATGAGGGTGCGTAGTGACGTCACTGATTAGTATACAATACGTCATAATTATACGAAACTCCTACTTCTGTCCGCTAAGTCAGCGAGATCATCTTTAAATGGTCCAAGTTCGTTCAATGTTCCTTTTGGATATGTAAAGTTTTCCAAGCAATTACATAGAAAGCGAATCTGTTCATGAGATGCAGAATTCAACAGAGCTTGTTGTTGAATTGGATGAGAAATACACCAGAGCTCCACAAACGGTCTGTGTTTGATATAACTGCTAGTCATCTCTGTTCGGCGGTCAACAACGGAATGAAGACTTAGTTGGAAATAACATATTTATATATTAACGAAAATAGATTTTATCTTCCAATATCTTAGTAAAATATCTTATGATATCAATATCTTAGGATATCATACAGTATCTTAGGATATCATACAGTATCTTAGGATATCATGCAGTATCTTAGGATATCATACAGTATCTTAGGATATCATACAGTATCTTACGATATCATTCAGTATCTTAGAATATCATACAGTATCTTAGGATATCATACAGTATCTTAGGATATCAATATCATAGGATTATTTATGTTGGTTGTCAGTATCTTAGAATATCATACAGTATCTTAGGATATCATACAGTATCTTAGGATATCAATATCATAGGATTATTTATGTTGGTTGTACCATATAATACTATTTATGTAACGGTATACACAAACTTCGAATTCATTTTACATTTGATTGTGAACTTGTAAACATGTCTTATCCCTGCGAGGTCTGTGGAAGACCGTTTTCAACACCTGGTAACCGTTCATGTCACAAAAAACAGATGCATAGCACCAGTACAGATGAAAGAAGGTTAACTGTAATCGGCAATAGGTCCAGTGTTATGCAGCATCCTTTTACGCGCATCGTAGCCGGGTGTACACAAAGCGGCAAGACGGTATGGGTAAAATCTCTCTTGGAGAATGCTCAAACGACTATAGGCCCGTTTACACTATATCAAATTTAGGAACGGCACGGCAAAAAATCGGAACGGTTCCGCTTCTGCCAGTAAAGGAACGCTATGTTTACACTGGTTAAAAGCTTGAAAATCGGACTGCTTCCGAAATTTTGAATTGGGAACGGTACGGGTAATTTGTATACTGAACATGCATGCGTATTAATAGGAACCAAGATGGCGGATCTATTAGTTTTATTTGCTTTATTGCGTCAGAAATCAACAATCTCAAATTGCATAAAGTTACTGAAATATATATAAAATATTCAAAAGTATTTATATGTATTATATTAATAGAGAAACCTAGCTACCATTAGCGACTGGTATATCGCCCTAATTTGTTTACTGGACTTGCTGCTATCTAAGGACTAAGGACAGCCGTATACTCTCTTCTCCCCATAAATTAATCAAATCCATCGTGGCAATATCTGACCATGGATTGTAAAATAACTGGATAGGAAACTTCCTGACGTCATTGACTCATCCTTGTTGCAAACGTGACGTCACGCGTATTGCGAATATTATACCAAAGTTCTCGGCATTTTTGTTGTTTTGCTATATTTAATATTTTCCACTTTAAAAGGTGATATTGAAGCATAAATTGGTCTAATTGTTTTAAAAACATGCCTAAGCCAAGACAAAGTATTCAAGCTAAATGCTTTTCGTAGTTGTTTTGTATTTTTTTACATTTGTAGCTACGAAATTGGCGTCACAAATTTTAACGAAATTTGCGATGTATTTTTCACTGTTTAGTGCTTGAAATATTTGCTAAAATTGACTGGGAATACATAGAGTTTTCATCGTAAAATGGCTTGGTTATATTTACTTGCTCTTTGACGATGTTTAGCTGTATTATTGCTAAACATGCCGTTTTTGAGAATTTGGTTTGCAGCTAGGTTTGAACATCCAACCACGCCATCAGCCCATTGAAAACATTAGGTCACGTCAGCTAGTTTCCTATCCATTTATTTTATTATCCATGATCTGACCATCGCCGCGAATTCTTTTTTGTACTTTTGGCAGCCATCTTGGAATTTGTTTTCAAGCATGCGCAGAAGATTTATTCCGCGTGAAAGGCTGGAGCTAGTCAAAAACAGGAACGGTACCGCTTGTTTTTTGGCATGGGACCACCTAAGACGGTGGTCCTAAAATGCTTGGAAAGTGAGGCACCGTACCGAAAATTCATGAAAGAACGGCATGTTTACATTGCCAAAATTAGCCTACCCGTTCCGAGTAAAGACAGGAACCGTTCCGATTTTTTGCCGTGCCGTTCCCAATTTTTTTCTAGTGTAAACGGGGTTTATAAGTCCTGCTCCTCAATTAACGCATCATTTGGTGTTATGGTCAGTGGCAACCCCTTCTATTTTGATATGATGACAACGATGCCTGGAATCGAGTTTAATCAAGGCATCCCCGAAGACATCGACAACGCAGATTACTTGGACGTATCTCAACGGAATTTGATCGTATTGGACGACCTTATGGCTCAATCTGGCAAAGATAAACGTATTGCTGATCTTTTTACGAAAGGAAGCCATCATCGAAATTTGTCCATTATCTATATTGTCCAAAATATATTTCATCAGGGCAAAGAAATGATAAATATCAGCCTTAATGCTTATTATATCGTGTTGTTCAAGTCACTAAGAGATAAACAGCAAATTTCTATGCTTGCGAGGCAAATAAATCCTGGTAGAGTGCAAGAGTTTATGAGGAGTTACGAAGATGCCACGAGTCGACCTCATGGATATTTGATGTTGGATTTAAAGCCAACAACAGACGATCAACAACGACTTAAGACCAACGTACTTCCCGGCGAGATTGAAAAGTTTTTACAAAAACAGTCGTATCGTCAACCACCGCTTGTAAATGCAATGTATGATGCAGAACAAAGAATAAAATAAATCATGGAAGCGCCACAACTTTCTGTGGTGGAAAAAAGCAAGCTTTACTCTGATCAACAAAATCGGTTTCTCACATTCAAAAATAAGATGGATGTTCCGGCTCAAGCTCCTGTTCAGACAACTCCACTAGTGCCCAATGAATTTTCTGAGATACCACCACAAGTGTTTCCTACCCCTGTACCAGCGGAAATACCACCACCAGTGCCTGCTACTCCTAAACCTAATTTCCTTACGCCACCGCCAACAGAAGAGAAACGACCAAAACTCAAGCACAACTTTTTTCACAATTGGGTAGACTCTGCTAATTGGAAAGAAAGTGACTTGGCTATGATGAAACCAAAGGAAAGAGAGCGGTATGAACATTTTTTACTAAACGAAAGGCTAAAATATATTCCAATGAAGGATAAAGATGTTACAAGATTATCCCCTCAAGATAGACAAGAATATGAGAATTCTTTAAAAATAACAAAACCACCTAGGCGTTACGCTATTAGAAGTAGACCGTACTAACTTTTGTAAAACGTTTTGAAGAAATAAATGTATTTTAAAACTGAAATCTTGTGCAAGCTTTTACCTGCAAAGCCCTCTCTTTTCGCCCGCCTGATTGGTGTACAAATATGTTGTACATTAATATATGCATGCACCCAAGCGTCGCTAATGACTTAGCAACACATAGCAACGTATATAACGACCGCATATTTGATAAAAACATATTTATTTTTTATGGCAAAATCTTTTACCACTCTTCTAAACGTTTTTTCCTTCAAGTATTTTTGATAAGCTTTCTTATGATCTGACTCGCTCATTCTGTAACAGTATATATGAATGTAGGAGGTTTGCTAAATAATGTTGAACAACATGCAAATATTGACCATAAAACAACGACGTTGACAACCATGTTAACTTAGCAACTGCTTAGTTCGGTTTGAAATATGTTGCGATTTTTTACTTCTGGTTGGAAACTTATTGCTCAAAACGGCTCCTTTAAGAGCCATCAAATTCATTAAAAGAATTAAAACGAATTTCGATTGCGTGTTGAAAATAATAGAGGGATTGGGACTGACAACGTGCTACATGGTTGTAAGGCAAAAAGTTTCTACCTTACCGGGGTCGAACCGGTGACCTAAGGAATACTGATTTGGTAATAACTACAGTCCTTTGCTCTACCAACTGAGCTAACGGTAGATTTTAAAAACTAACTTCTATTTCATACTTTTCCCCGAGCCGACGGCGCGAAGCGCCGTGCGAGGGTACTAATTCCCCCCGGCTATTTACACCCGGGGAAACGAAAGCATTTGCCAAGTCTAAAGTTCATCAATGAGCGCGGGCGTCGGTCACTAACGATGTTGAGTGGGTGGTCATCCTCACTGATCTCAAAAATATGGTGGTCATCCTCACTGATCTCAAAAATATGGCTGATTGCGTGTAGGAGTGAGATAAGCAAGATTTCAGTTTTAAAAGACATATATTTGGAAAATCGTTTCATACACAACAAGCTTGAAGCAATTTTGTTTGAAGAAATGAGAAGAATTGATTTACTATGGGAAATCGTGAAACAAACGGCAAGTTTCCTTTGAATATTTAATGTTTACGAATTTTGTTGCTTTAAATTTTTGCCTAAAAACATGAACTGTTTTCCTTTTCAACGAAGTTCTAAGTTTCATAAATTACCGTTTAATTTGAGAAAAATCTTAAAATGTAAAGGAGAACAAATTGATTTGAAGACTGAACTGAAATTACCTAACAATTTGTTTTATTTGTATTAAACTTATTATGTTTTATTATAAAGTAAAAACAGTTTGTCATCAAATGTAGTTTAATTGTTTTTGTTTGTCGAAACACCACGACAATTATATTTTATCGCCATGCAAACATTCAAAGAACTTAAATGTAGTTTAGTTGAATGAACACTTCAAAACATTTTACGAAGCGCTTCAAGTTAAATTTTACATTAAATCGAAGCTCACAAAATGCAAAATAATATACCTGCAGTATATATTTCGGAAATTCATTGTTGTATAGTTAACAGTACGAATTTTTCAACTATTTTGCAGTTGTGTACAAAAAATATGAAGATTAAAAATTTAAGAATATGGTGTTGTCATGGCAACATTTGAGCGCGAGCCTGCGTTCAGTGTTGGCCATTTCTGAATACTTCATGTTAATTTAATGTTTGGAAAATATTGGCGAGGGGTTACCGCATGCATGTATTTCTAGTATACATGCAAACTATCAGAAACCTCTTGTCGATTTTATACAGGCGCTCGTTAAATCAAACAACCAATCATAGTAAGCGAACATTAATCCCTCTATTGTATCACTAATGAGTGACGATACTAATGATACTAATGAGTGACGTCACTACGCACCCTCATTTGTATGAATATTAATTACCTCCCTTTATTTGTATGAATATTAATTATAAATGAGGTGGTGGATGTCCACCATCTCACACCCAACCACCTCACTCATTCCTCCTCACTCACTCCTCCTCACTCCTCCTCACTCCTCCTCACTCCTCCTCACTCCTCCTCACTCCTCCTCACTCCTCCTCACTCTTCCTCCTCCTCCTCTCTCCTCTTCCTCACTCCTCCTCCTCACTCCCCCTCCTTACCCCTCCTCCTCAAAAATCATGCCCGATCGGTACCTATATTACTACTGCTTTACCTTCGTGCATTTTCAACAGATTTAGAAGCCAAGATTCTCTGGACAGCAGCTTGGCTTACAGTCCACGGAAACATAGCACCGAATGCACCACCAATTGTTAACGTCCAGAATGTATTGCGAATTGTTGGGTCTGGATTGAAACTAGAAATAAAGAAATTCTCATTAGCAATAAATAAATAATCCCCGATCCCACGGCGCGAAGCGCCGTGCGAGGGTACTGATTCCCCCCCGGTTATTTACACCCGGGGGAAACGAAAGCATTAGCTCTAAAGTTCATCAATTATTGCGGGCGTTGGTGACCAACGTGGGTAGTCATCCTCACTGATCTCAAAAATATGGCGGACTGTCATGAATAGCGGACACTGATTGGTCCAATTTAAAGTTTGCATTATAACGACTGCATGACGACAGCGAAATAGCAAACATTTCTTGATTTGATGACTGATAAATTTCTTGCAAATATGTTTCATTTTTGCTCGAATTTTTGCAAGATTTTGTAAATTTCAAAAGCTTTCTCAGAAAGAAAGAAAGGGCGAAAGAATTGGCTAAAAGAAGGGAGCCGACGTTAACGAAGTAAGTTTGTTTTAAATATTGATTTTATAATGGCTTTAAAACCCGACGGCCTTAGCGTATATGAAACAACTAAAGTCACTAAACAAGACAGCATATAATTTCAGTGTATCTTTAATATTGATTCCCTTTTTATATTATATTGAATTTTTTAAATAAAAAAGAAAGCAAAGTTATTTGCAAGCGAGAATTTGAAATCATTTTATTGCAAACTCAAAGTTTATCGGTAAAGCCATTTAATTAAAGGCAGTTTATAGTTTTATAAAGAACACTTTCAAACGTTTTGCCAAGCGTTTGTGGTTGAATTTTACCTTAAATTGAGGCTTCATTACGTATAATAACATACCTAACATATATATGTTGAGAAATTGATAATTTTGTAATTAAAAGTGATATTTTTAGGCGATTTTTCATTTGTAAAAATATTCTTAAAAAATTATCGTGTTACCATGACAACTACTTTAGATACTTCATGTTCGGAAAATACAATGGTTTTGTCAGCAAGGCGAGGGTTTCTGCATGCATGTATTTTCTAGTATATTTAAGAAGAGACCTGTTAGAATGCAGTTTGGTCCACGTGCATGAGCCATGTTATTATGGTATTAGAGTATATAACTATTGGATATAAAGTATTATAAACACGTCATGTTTTCGCTCGCTACTCTGGTTTCCAAAATGAATTAAAAGCCCAATAGAATAATCAAGCTCGGAGTTGATACCTCTGCCAAGGGTTAGGCAGTATAGTTACATGCATTCGAGAACCAATCAAGAGAGTCTTTTAAGAAAAATTATTTTTAAATTTTTTTTTATATACTATGCGGTGACTTAAAGAGTATCTGCATGGCACACGCCCAAATAAACATCAGAAGGCTGTCTCAACTTTAAATAAGGGGGAGTCAAAATTTAACAGAACGTGTGTGTGACACCAAGCACGAGATTGCGTGGGAAAACTAGAGTAATTACCAAATTGTTGGCAGATTACATCAACCTATGGGTGTATAAGAAGCCACGTTGCGACTTTATATCACCCCCCTGATGAAGACATTTTACAATGGGGCGTTGAAACGTTGGGTCGTTAATGCAATTCGACAGGGCTTTGTATTTATTTATAGAAACCAGAGTAGCGACTGAAAATATATGATTGACACACCTGGTTGCCGTGAACTCACAAACTTGAAATATTATAAACACGTTTTGCAAAGTTAATTTAGAAAGAAAAAAGTAAAGAAAAAATTTTAGTTAGAAAGAAAAGAAAAAAACGTTGTTGAGTAGTTTGCAGCAGAATCGTCTTGGATAATAGTGTAATATTTAGGAAACATTTTCTGTGTTTTTCCATACAGTAACGCTTGCGGTATTTTGGGTGTGCGAGAAATATTCAGTGGGATAACGAACTTGCGAAGAGCGAGTTTTTCCACGTTATTTTCCAAACTGCCAAAAGTGTTCCTACAACTGCATATATATATATAGATCGAAAGGCATGCAGGAAAAAGTTTTTTTATTTCTTTCATAATATCACTCGAGAAAACTTTTTATAGCCTTTTTTATACCGATTAATTTACAAATGTTCATCACCTTACGAAAATTACGAAATTCAGCCATGTATATGTTATGTATGGCTGCGATGTAATATTAATAAACTTATCTATCTATCTATATATTTTTCAAAAACTCATTAATAATTCATGAGGAAAACACAAAGAGCAATCATAAGCGTGGCCTGTCTTTATATGTGATAAAACACGCTTCAATTTTTCAACTTGTATTTTCTCAGCTAATACAAAGTTATTTTGGAAAATTATTTCGCCAATGCCGTGATAAACTCGTAGTTCGTGTTTTATCACATATAAAACACTCCGCTACGCGTCGTGTTTTATATGTGATAAAACACTCCTACTCGTTTATTAAACAGTACATAAAATGCTTTTCTCATCAACTTCACCATAAATTGTAAAGTTCTCCTATTTTAAAACCGAGAATTCCCTTTCTGTCTTGTGCGGTTTCATTTTTTATTTTTTACAGCGTGTGCTATTTAAATTGTTTTGTTGGCGGCGTTTTAAAATCAAGGCTTCGAAACGAAAACTTTCCCGTGTTTCCATACAACTTCATAAATATAAACACAATTCTCGACCAATCAACGCTCGCGTACTATATAAATGTTATATGAGAGTCCTGAATGGGGAGGGGGGGGGGGAGGTCTATATAGATCCCACTTTCCTAACCCGAATTTCTCTAAATCCCATTTCCCACCTCGAATTTTCTCTAAATCCCATTTCCCAGCCCTTTTTTTAAGATCAAATCCCAGTCCCACTGTGAAATTGAAAGAACATCCCAGAGCAGATCATCTATTTGATGACGTTAAACACAATTCTGCGTTCAATTGCCCTCTTTAGAAAAAGGTATTTGAATTTTCTCGAATTTTCTTTAAATCCCATTTCCCAGCCTTTTTTTCCAGATCAAATCCCAGTCCCACTGTGAAATTGAAAGAACATCCCAGAGCAGATCATCTATTTGATGACGTTAAACACAATTCTGCGTTCAATTGCACTCTTTAGAAAAAGGTATTTGACTGACTTAGCTACAATAACGGGAAAATGACCTCATTGAGACAAATTCTCTATCAAAAATTGCCCTGTAGCTGCATGTTCTTAAAGTTATTTCACTCTTGGGTTTTCCATTCCCATTTTTGTAATCCAAATCCCATTTTACCAGTCCAAAAATAGGAAAATCCCAGTTCCTATTTACACCTTCAGGACCATCTTATATTATAAAGCAGTATATTTATTGCGAACACATTTCCATGCTGCATGGTCTTACTCAAAAAAGGTAAGTCTTCCTCTGTCCTTGTTTATCTGCCAGACTTTGTCAAATCCCCCAACATTCACAGTTCCAACAATAAACACAGTAATGAGACCAGCTACCATGACCAGTGCTTGAAATACATCTGTCCAAACTACAGCTTTGAGACCACCCTAAATACACACAGCAAAATCACAAATAGAGTAAAATCACAAATAGCGATAGTTAATTTTACAGTTAAATTAACCTAAACCCGATTTTAAGATTTCAAATTTTATACTTTGAACATAATGATCAGCAATGACTCATTAAAATAAGAGTTCAGTACTTCATATGCCAAAACTTATAGCAATATCCTTTTATGCAAACTTGAATCAGGATCTTTTGAAAGATGTCTGCCAATTTGAAGATGTTAATGTTAAATCAAATTAAATTTTATTCTTGGTTTGCACTTCAAATAGACGCCATGCTGGAGGAATGGTGACAAAAGAATATCATACCATCTATTACATATATTTTGAGCGTGATTTCCTCCAAGATTACAGAAGCGTAGAATAAAACAAATGTAACCAAGCTTTATAATTATCTACATGAGTTACTGATGACTCGTATACAATTCTAATGCTTATGACTCCTATACATAATATTTAGGGTAGATATCGAGATACAAGGGTGAGTAGTAACGAAGAAGTGTAGTTCGCTACTGTAGCGAACTACGATTTTCAAGTAGCGAGTACGTTTTGACTACTTTTTTAAAACAGTAGCTGTAGTTATAGCGAACTACATTTTGCCTAAAAGTACCCAAGTAGTTGACTACTTTTCAAACAGCGAATCGCTATTCGCTACTTTTTAAAATTGTTAGCAACTTGATAGAATAGCATGATATTGAGACACGGTTTGCTTAAAATCAATACTCAATAGTCAATCTGTACTCTTGAACATTGACATTGTAGTGCTTACAAAAATGTTGCTTTGTGTTTACTGTTGCTACTCGTAAGTCGATTTGTTATAAGTTACATTTCAGCCATATCAGAGTTAGTAGATGCTCCAAATACAGTGAAACTAAAAAATAAATATGGCGTAGCGAAATAGCGAAATAGTTCGCTACATTTTTTAAGCAGTAGCTGTAGTCAGTAGCGAACTACCTTTGTTGAAAAGTAGCAGTAGTTGTAGCTGACTACATATTTTTGAAGTAGCTGTAGTTATAGCGAACTACAAAAATTTTGTAGTCAACCCATCCTTGGCGAGATAATAGGTAGCGAGAGGATCTCTAGAACCATATATATAAGATACAAAAACGCGATGCGTCACAATGTTTTCAAAATTTGATGAGCATTCAAGTCCCTTACTCAAAAATTTAGAAATTATCAAGTTATTGTGTAGCACTATTATAGACGTGATGTTAATGTAAACGTTTTGTTAATAGCCCAATTGGTTTGTAAGCTTGGTATGTAATGAGTAAAAGTTGTTCTCAAGCTTTATTACTCAGAAAATACTTCCCGAGCGGGATTATGAAGTTAAATGATATATTATTACATTTCACATCGCTTTATTCATCCTTAATAATCTTCTACCTTCTATTTTTAATCGATTTTCGCATTGCGCGGATGGGGTTATATATTCCCCAGAGTTAGTATTAATTTAGTCCGGCATGCAGATTTGCCTGAATTTGAAATTTTAGGTTAGGGTCTTGTGAAATAATCGTGGATTGCTCTGTGTTTAATAGTTTTGTTTGCCCTGGCTCTAGCTTCGTTGCTGGTTTCTATAGTACTGTGACTATGAACTTGCTGTTGCATGAAATTATTTAGTTTGTCACAATTATACGTACAACTCAACTCTTTCCATTTGTAGGGTATTTTTATTTCGTTTTAATTTTAAAAGAGCGGATTTGGCCAGAGCATATGTGCGCATGCGCCTCGATTTATTAACGGTGATCTTCACTAAGAAACTTTTGAAAGGTAAATGGAAAATAAATTGGAATTTTTTACAGCGCACTCACTAGTGTTGTATAGAATGTACAAACCACGCCAGTTGAAATGATCGAAGCTACAAGAGGTACACCGGCAACTAAAAGATATGAAACACATGATATTAACGGCTTATTGACCGAGCGTGAGGTCTGTACTGTGAAATATCAGACCCGGCGAGGTTTTTTAATATGGACTGAGCGACGAAGGAGCGAGGTCCATGCAAAAAACAGAGGTCTGATATTTCACAGTACAGATCGAACAAGCGAGGTCAATAATCGGTTTATTATATGGCTGAACTGAGTCTGTGAGCATATGCTTTTCGCGCAAATTAAATCGGCTATCGTCAGTTTCACTGGGTAACAATATACGGCAGGCATGCATGCTCAATCAAAAACAATTTGGTTGTTTGAAATTTCTATCAGTAAATTTTAATGACGCACAATTAGAAAATTAAAAAGCAAAATTTTTCTGTTTGCAAAGCAAAAATTTCCGGCCAGATAAACGACATCCGGGACATGCACCGGTCCAGATACGGCAAATACGGATCACGGTTCGGATATGGGTTTTTACAGATCGCTTGTCAAACAATCAGAATAGAGAATTTTGAAAAGCCATATAATAAATTTTCTTATCTTTCAATGTATAAATAAACGACAAACGCTACAGCTAGTATATAGAAAGTAATTTATCGAGGATTTCACCGAAGATTGAGCAACGAATAGAAATCAGAATTTTGGGCGTGCCACCCGATAGCACTAATTGTAGATACGCTTTGTTGGTGGAAATTGTAGACGAAAATTTCCAGTGGAAATTTTATACATTTATTAGACCTAACAGTTATACCTAATCGGGAATAGGAAAAATGGAAGTATAGGGTTTATTGCAGGAATCGAACTTGCAGCCCTGCGATTCCAGTGCAGCGCTCTAACCGACTGAGCTACGCAGAGTCCAGCTGCCGAGCCGTAACCACAAATTCATGTATATATCAGATATTTACCTTGCACACGCTTACATTGGCATCACCTTAGTGCACTGTATATACTATAGAGTCCACTTGCCGAGCTCTAACTTGCCATTAGATTTCGGCAAGTGCACTCTATAGCTCAGTTGGTTAGAGCCGCAACACCGGAATCGTCCAGCCGCAGCTTTGATTCCTGCCAGTTGGCACATAGGCCTAGTTGCATTTTACCCAACTGATCCTGGCTATGGGTAATAATTGTATAAAATTTAAACTCCAATTTCCGTTTAAACTCCTAAACCCTTCTGCATTCAATTAGTTATATCGAGTGAGAAGGTAAATATTTTTTTATGATGCAGGAAATGGTCTTGTAGAGAACTTATTAATCCAAGATTCTCCGGAGGAGCATGACGACGGACCCTACATTGCTCGTTCAATATACATTGTTCTATCAGGATATATTTGAAACACCCTCCCTCCAGTACTTTGCTGCTGCAAAATACCCTTTTATCGGTGCTCCTCTTACCTGCTTGAAGAGCTAGCGATGGAGCATACAGAACCACAGGGAGATACAGCAACTACAGTAAATTAGGCAAAAGCAATGCAATGATTTCAGAGGAAAAAATAAAGTTTCGTTCATTCTTGCTCTTCTTTCTTATTTTAGAAAACAAAGAGATAAATATTCATTGTTGACGAAAATCCAATATATATATTGTAAGTTTTTAAACTGATTTAATAAGGAATTGAGGCATGTAGGAGTATTGGGAATCCCCGAACAATTAGAGAATATATAATAACAATAGTGAAGAGATATCGGTTTATATAAGAAAATACATTGAACATGCACCTATGCAGAAGTTATTTCCCGAGCATTTGCATGCAAGCTATTTTACTCCGGGGTCGGGCATTAGTTACTTATTGAAGTTAAATACATGAAGTTTGTGGATATGGATAATATGGATGAAACCACATTAATTGTATTACCACTATAAAAACCTCGCAAAGGGGAGCATTTTTTCTTGTCAAAAAGCTGGGATTCTAATAAATTGCACTATAAAATTACGAATGTGTATACAACATGTATCCAAATACTTCTATAAGCACTGATAATCTTCAAGCAACAATTCGTTTCTTCGCTAGTTCGGCCAAGCTTTGTCATTATTTATTTTCCCGGGCGGGGGGCATTGCATAGAAATAATCGATATAGAATGCGTAGCCTACTCCTATATCTTTTCTCAGCAAAAAACTTTTCTCCGCAAAATGGCGCATTTATAAGGGCATTTTGAAATTTGGTTGGTCCCAGACTCCTGAGGCAAGGAAGTTGGGAGTGCGAATTGTTTTGGGGTTTTTTAACTGCAAAGTTTGCAAAAAAATTTTATATCGAGACTTAAAATGGAAAAAAAGTTTTGTAAAGAAGAAAAACCCATTCCAGTGCATGGGTTTTATTTACGAAAAGGAATAGTTCTGAGCAGAATATATACAGAAATCGTCCTTTAAAAATATATTTTCAACGTTGTTGTGCATGTCAAAACAAAACACGAAAGATCAAGACAAACTCCAACTCAATAGGTATATTCTACAAATATTTCAACTCTTTTTATAATATAAATAATATAAATGGAGTTCAATAATCTTCAGTTTAAACTTACACAATTATACTTTTTATATTTTTCTACGTTCCTTCAAAATCTATCCCCATACTATAAATTTGACAACAAGACAAAACGTTTTGACGATGAAGACATAGTTTTAGCTTTGTTTATACTTAGTAGTTTGTACTCCTAGTCAAATTCATCATTGCGGATTTATAAGGGCACACAAAAGTGGTGACATGATTCGTGATCAAGTACGCATTCTATATCTATTATTTCTATGGGGCATTGTCGCGCTTTTTTGCCCGGCCACGGGGAATTGTACACTTTCAGAAAAAAAATGTTCGATGTCCCATAAGGAAAGATAATTTATTATAAAAATAGTGAAAAAGACATCGGTTTAATAACATATACTACACATTGAGCACTTACATAATGAATGTGAAACAGGAAATTGCCAAGTATTCTCACTCCATAACTAAACCTCAGCTCAAGGTACTAAAGAAAAAAATCATACCTATATGTACTGTTGTATTTATATGGATATTACTTCATGCCATTCAAATTTTGCGTATGAATTAAAATTTTTCTTTTGAGTTTTTCTCGTGTCTCAACTGCATGGGAATTGTTACACTTTTTTTCAATTTTTCATTCGTTGACAATGAACTGAATTAAAGTGGTCCCCCACTTTTTTGGTGGATAAAAACATTACTGGATAAAATCCAGCCTGCTTGCGTGGCATAGCTCCCGTGCTATCCTGCCCCCTTTTAAACAGGCTCCACGGTTCCTGTAATTGCTACTTAGATATATTTTGGTCAATTATAAACAAATCACTGCATGACTATAATTCATATATCAGATTATACCTTTTGAAATTAATAACACTTATCATATATTGACCTACAGCGAAGTGGATTCGGCGAAATATTAACAGAAGTGAATATATATGTCTCATATATATATATATATATATATATATATATATATATATATATATATATATATATATATATAATTCTTTAATCTTAAAATATATTTGTCGCTACACTGTGTTTGTCGCTTATATATATATATATATATATATATATATATATATATATATATATATATATATATATATAATTCTTTAATCTTAAAATATATTTGTCGCTACACTGTGTTTGTCGCTACACTGTGTTAGGTAATATTTCATCGAATCCCCCGAGCGGAGGGTCTATAAATAATATATTATACCGAAAATTAAAAGCCCGCAAGTTGAGAATACGACACTTGCCACACACCTTCGTAAATGTTTTATTTTTGGATTAACGCAAGTATAGTAACATTTTTCAAAATTTGCTTAAACATTTTCAAAAAAACGATGTTTTTTTAAGTTTAAAAACTTAATCCTTATTTTGTCGGCCATCTTGTTTGCGTGATCGCCGCACGTGATTTACGAGAATCATGTCACCCGAGTGACATGACCAAATCGCTATGTGATATGAGTGAAATCCAGACTATCCAGTTTCATACTCACGTGGCACAAGCTCAAAGGCTTTCTGATTGACACATTGAATTTGAGATACAATATATACTAAATCGATAAGATGGAACACACTCCGAATATTAAAATCTTGTGAACTCAACATTCGAGCTAAAAAGAAAATAATTTTGAATTTTTTGTCTTATTTTAATAGCTCGAATATTAAGTTTGCATATATCTTATTGAATGGTTTGACATATAATCCGGCCGAGTATTTGACGAGTTTCGAACGAATTTTCCCGAGCCCTGAAAGGGCGAGTAAAAATGCGAGAAACGCGAGTAAAATACTCGCCCGGATGATATGTCTAACCATTCAATAGGACTTTTATTATATGACAAACCTGAAAAAATAGATTTCCATGTCTGTTTTGGAAGGATTTGCATGTGTATTTGGCGATGAAAACGGCAAATTATTTCAAACGAAACACGAGAGCAGCAACAAAACAAGTCACGACTTGCATACTAAATTAGGAACAACGGTTTACACTAACGTCATCATTCTTTAATCTAATTGGATAAATATTACAAATACAAAAACGTGTCAATCAAGTTTTTCAGTTTTCATTCAACGGCTTCAAAAATACAAAAACAACTGTCCAAAAAGAAAGCTTCGGCTTTGTACAAGCCTAATATTTTTATAAGTAATAGCATAGAAAGAGGCGAATTAGCTATTAAAACGTCCCGCCCGATGAGGGTCATTTAATAAAATTCCCTTGGGCGCCGCTCGATGAGG
>CACRXK020004489.1:0-29389 GCA_902702795.2 Paramuricea clavata | reverse complement strand
CAATACAATACAATACAAAGCTATCCAGTATAAATTGTAGTAACACTGGATCAATAAGAGATGATTCTTACTGGACCTCTAGGGAGAACAGTTTAGAACTGATAGAGCTATCCAGTATAAATAAAGTTAGTTTAGTTTAGGTTTCTTCCTGTAGTAACACTAGCCGATCAATAAGAGATGATCCTTACTGGACCTCTGGGAAGAACAGTTCAGAACTGATAGAGCTATCCATGCAGTATAAATAAAGTTAGTTTAGTTTAGGTTTCATCCTGTAGTAACACAGTTGGATCAATAAGAGGTGATCCTTACTGGACCTCTAGGAGAGCAGTTTAGAACTGATAAACTATCCATTTAGGTTTCCTCCTGTAGCAATACTGGATCAATAAGAGATGGATCCTTACTGGACTTCTAGGGAGAACTGTTTAGAACTGATAGAGCTATTCAGTATAAATAAAGTTAGTTTAGTTTAGGTTTCCTCCTGTAGCAACACGGGATCAATAAGAGATGATCCTTACTGGACTTCTAGGAAGAACAGTTTAAGACGACAGCTTATTGTAGAATACTACCTACACTGGACCACCACGTTTGAGATCTTTTTCAGGTAGTTCAGACAAAAACCACGACAGTTTATTGTAGAATACTACCTACACTGGACCACCACGTTTGAGATATCTTTTTCAGGTAGTTCAGACAAAAACCACGACAGTTTATTGTAGAATACTACCTACACTGGACCACCACGTTTGAGATATCTACACTGAACCACCACGTTTGAGATATCTTTTTCAGGTAGTTCAGACACAAACCACGACAGATTATTGTAGAATACTACCTACACTGGACCACCACGTTTGAGATATCTTTTTCAGGTAGTTCAACACAAACCACGACAGATTATTGTAGAATACTACCTACACTGGACCACCACGTTTGAGATATCTTTTTCAGGTAGTTCACACACAAACCACGACAGATTATTGTAGAATACTACATTATACTAATGTCTTTTGTAATTGTTATAACGAAAGTAATAAAATCTTTTTGGGCTCACAATTTTGTATGAAGTAACTAAACTACCTAAAGAAATAAGGATTTTGGGCAATTGTTGAAGGTTCAACAATTATACCAATAGCTCATATACACCGTACATTGCCATCTCCTTATAGCATTTATACATGAACTTGTTGTTAAAGCTCGACAACTGTCTTTCTGTACCTCAGTTGGTTAGAGCTCGACAACTGTCTCTCTGTAGCTCAGTTGGTTAGAGCTCGACAACTGTCTTTCTGTAGCTCAGTTGGTTAGAGCTCGACAACTGTCTCTCTGTAGCTCAGTTGGTTAGACCTCGACAACTGTCTCCCTGTAGCTCAGTTGCCGAGTTGTTTAGAGCTCAACAACTGGCCTCTGTAGCTCAGTTGGTTAGAGCTTGACAACTGTCTCTCTGTAGCTCAGTTGGTTAGAGCTCGACAACTGTCTCTCTGTAGCTCAGTTGGTTAGAGCTCGACAACTGTCTCTCTGTAGCTCAGTTGGTTAGAGCTCGACCACTGTCTCTCTGTAGCTCAGTTGGTTAGAGCTCGACAACTGTCTCTCTGTAGCTCAGTTGGTTAGAGCTCGACAACTGTCTCTCTGTAGCTCAGTTGGTTAGAGCTCGACAACTGTCTCTCTGTAGCTCAGTTGATTAGAGCTCGACAACTTTCTCTCTGTAGCTCAGTTGGTTAGAGCTCGACAACTGTCTCTCTGTAGCTCAGTTGGTTAGAGCTCGACAGCTGTCTCTCTGTAGCTCAGTTGGTTAGAGCTCGACAACTGTCTCTCTGTAGCTCAGTTGGTTAGAGCTCGACAACTGTATCTCTGTAGCTCAGTTGGTTAGAGCTCGACAACTGTCTCTCTGTAGCTCAGTTGGTTAGAGCTCGACAACTGGTCTCTGTGGCTCAGTTGGTTAGAGCTCGACAACTGCATGTCTCTCTGTAGCTCAGTTGGTTAGAGCGCTGCACCGGAATCGCAGTGCCTATAGTTGCATTAAATGTCGGTTACCACCTACAAATCCCTGCCATTAAAAATTCGTATTATTTTGCAAATTTGTACGAAAATATTACCTGAGCGGAAAATATGCATATTAAGTAACTTCTCTTGTAATTTCATTTTCATTTTCACGAGAAAAAAAACATTCCTTTAGTTATTAAAGCCCATATATAGTAGGTATTTTTTTCTTTATGATCATGAGTTACTAAAACAAATAAAGCATATACTCATAATTTAATACGACCTTCCGGAAAGTATTCAACCTTGGCTGTATAGAGCAATAGAGCCCTTTATTTTAATACGTGCATTGAAGAAATTAAAATTTAACTCACTTTTGAGTAAAGTAAATCTTTACTGGCAAAAATGGAACCGTTTGGATATGGACTGAATTATCGAATTGAATTATCTGAATTAAAACCGAACGTGTATCTAAAATATAAAACTCAATATTCCAAAACGTCAAGTGAATAGATGTGTTGAAAATGTGCCCTATCGAGCCATAGTGGGTAATTTAAAAATTCAAGCTAAAAACAAAAGACTATAAGAGAGAGCAATAACTAGGGGAACTATACTCCCCCCCCGACGGCTAGCATCGCCACGCACCAGCGTCTAGAATCGGCGTCCAATTATGACGTAAGCGCGCATTGACAGAGTGAAAATTATGTGAATAATAATTAAGTGAAAGTATATATATATATATATGCCTCAATTTACACCGTACACGATAAACGATATCCATTCACACAAGCCTAGACACCCCAGCAGACTGCGATGTCTCTCTCCAAACCTCACCGTAAACCCCGCTTCAAAGACTGGCTCGTTTATGTCTTAGACAACGACCTCTGCAGCGACGATGCGAGATGGCAGGACAGCTCTCGACGCACGGCTATCATTCGCTGGCCGCACAAATCGCGTGGAACATGGTCTTTGGAGAAAGATGCCAAACTCTTCAAAATGTGGGCCATCACTTCGGGGAAATATCGAACAAACGTCGACGCACCAAATCCCAAATCTTGGAAGTGCAACTTCAGAATGAATTTAAATATTTGTAAGAATATCACTGAATTGAAACACGAAAGAGTACCGAAGGGTCCAAATGCTTGCAGAGTGTTCGCGTTCTCGGATCGAAGAACTGCTTTGCAAAATTGTGACTTTCCGGGCTTCGAGTATGGTGAGTTATAATTATGTATAGTCATGCGCCAGTATGCATGCACGTCGACATTACTAGCTGTTTCTTTGTTAATTGGACGGCTAGAAAATAGCACATTTTCACCTAGTTGAGTATATTTGCATTCGTATAGTTGTAGTATAGTAGCAGGGTTTTAACACTGAGCATTATCGTGCAGAAATGGAGGTCAATTACATGCATTTTTGAGCGCGAGAAAAAATTTGAATGATGTAGTAGGCCTATATAGCGTTGTACTTTCATGGAAACAAATTAATAAGTCCAGAGATATAGTTTGCACTGAATAATGATGGCAATATAAGCTACAATATGACAACGTGACACTTCAACATTTGAGATTTCAACCGGCCTGTATATGTTTGCGCTTATTGATACTATAATTAACCTGCACATATATTTTGGCGCTATGAAATCCTTACAAAAAACAGGATATTACAATTATAAAAAAATGCTACAACACATTCTCCAAAGCCAAGGGCTCACACTGATACCAGTTCTTCTTAACTGACGCGATTACCCTGATGAAATAAAGTTTATTTGATTTGATACATTCATATATCTAGGAAACAGGATTACTTATCCGTGTTTATAAAAGGCTTTATTACAAAGTTATTGCACGGAAAACCCTTTGACAAAACAATTTTCGCTTTTGCAGTCAATTCCCGCGGATACCTTAAACGTATAAAGAACCACTGTGTATTATTGTAATATAAACAATTTCGTTTTCGGCGCGGTTTGATTGGCGATTGAAATAGCTCGCAATGTTTTTGTAAGATACTTATATCAGCTATAAATATATAAAGTTAAAAGACCCGGGCGAGAGTATATAACTTATAATTATATTAGTGAAAATTCAATAATAATAAAATTATTGTCTATACCCACATAAAAGCGAAGTCAACGAATATAATTCAGGAAGTGAAAAAGTCACTAATTTTTCATATAAGTCTAAAATTTCGTTTTCAAAACGCAAGTTTATAGAGCGTTACGTATGAGCAATCAATTAAAAAAATTGTCGCTGTTTTAAAAGAAGTGCCGGGCGATTTTGAAAGTGCAAGTCCATTGGAATTTTGCAAGCATATAATTATCATGTTAATTAATGAGTTAATTGCAGAAAATAAGGAACTAAATCCTTTCAAATTTTAATGGCATGCAAATGCTGTAATCTACGTGCGACTTAAAGGTTTTAGTACTGTACACATATTATTATTAGTCAAACGTGGTGGTTCAGTGTAGGTAGTATTCTACAATAAGCTGCCGTGATTTGTGTCTGAACTACCTGAAAAAGATATCTCAAACGTGATCCAGTGTAGGTAGTATTCTACAATAAGCTGTCGTGGTTTGTGTCTGAACTACCTGAAAAAGATATCTCAAATGTGGTGGTTCAGTGTAGGTAGTATTCTACAATAAGTTGTCGTGGTTTGTGTCTGAACTACCTGAAAAAGATATCTCAAATGTGGTGGTCCATTGTAGGTAGTATTCTATAATAAGCTGCCGTGGTTTGTGTCTGAACTACCTGAAAAAGATATCTCAAACGTGGTGGTCGAGTGTAGGTAGTAGTATTCTACAATAAGCTGTCGTGGTGTGTGTCTGAACTACCTGAAAAAGATATCTCAAACGTGGTGGTCCAGTGTAGGTAGTATTCTACAATAAGCTGTCGTGGTTTGTGTCTGAACTACCTGAAAAAGATATCTCAAACGTGGTGGTCCAGTGTAGGTAGTATTCTACAATAAGCTGTCACGCTTTGTGTCTAAACTACACACGTAAAAACGCACAAGTTGTTAAGGGGCCATTCACAAAGGATGTCCGTGCCGGGGGGGGGGGGTTTGGAATATCAGGACAAACTCGGACATAGGGGGGGAGGGGGGTTTTTTAGCAATCCGGATGTCCGAAATTTAAAAAAATCAAAAACAAATTTCTTTTTCCCTCTATTTTGAGCAGTCCTTCCCATTGTGAAATTGGCATTTTGACTATGCGGTTAACACTAGATTTTGTTTTAATTAGTAATTTATATGTTTTTGTGTTCACATTTACAGTTATAAAAAAGTTCTAAAAGTAAGAAAAGTTTTTTACTCTTGATATATACATGGTTGCGTGAGTTTTTGCGAGGCATGGCGGATGTCCGGGGGGAGGGGTCACTAATTCGGACAATGCCGGACAAGGGGGGGAGGGGGGGGGGTCTGAAAATCCATCATTTGGCCGGACATCCTTTGTGAATGGCCCCTAAGGTCTGTAAACAAGTTGTCACAAATATCTGTTCCCAAGCTGTCGACAAGTTGTGTTCGCACTGCTTGTTCCCAGTTGTTGTAACAAGTTTGGAACAAGCTGTTAACAACTTGTAACAAGCTTGATGGCATTATCAAACTTGTTACAAGGTTATTCTAACAAGTCTGATACAATCATGATATAACAAGAATGTTACAAGGTTGACGACACAAGATTGTAACAATATTGTTACGTCATGACTGTATCAGACTTGTTGGAACAACCTTGCAACAAGTCTGATAATATCAACAAGGTTGTTACAAATTGTTAACAACTTCTTCCAAACTTGTTGACAACTTGGGACAAGCAGTGTGAAAAGAACTTGTTGACGGCTTGTTGGCAGACTTGCCACAAAATGTTTTTGCGTGTGTAAATGAAAAAAATATTGATAGATATTCCTATTTTACATGATACAGGAAGGAGTCGCTGTTACGCCGGTCCGCCAAAAGATTTTTACACACCAACAAATTATGTACCAGGCATAATGCATGAACTACCCGAGATGTACCCCACATATGGTATTCCTAACGCGGGAAAATACATGTATCCGGGTAAGAATTAAGATTCAGCTTGTAATAAAATGTCGTTTCAATTGTCGCATCATCATATGCGATCAACTGATGATAAAATGTATTACTTTTTTTTGTAGAAATGGAAGAAATACCACCTCAGGTAAGAGCACCTCGTTCCGCTAAACTTCGCGTTAACATACATGTACTACACTATACCATACAACACCATATGCCATACCATACCATACCATACCATACCATACCATACCATACCATACCATACCATACCAACACCATACCATACCATACCATACCATACCATTGCAAGACTACACAATATCATACCATACCATACCATACAACACCATACTATACCATTCGCATTAACATACATGTACCACACTATACCATACAACACCATATGCCATACGATACAAGACTACACAATACCATACCACACCATACCATACCATACAACACACCATACACACCATACTATACCATACCATACCATACCATACCATACCATACCATACCATACCATACAACACCATACTATACCATACCATACAACACCATACTATACCATACCATACCATACTACACCATACCACACCATACTATACACCATACCAAACCATATAACACTACACAATACAATACAACACAATACCATACCACACGACACCATGCCACACCATACCACACCATACAACACTACACAATACCATACCACACCATACCATACCATACAACACCACACCACACAATACAATACAATACAATACAATACAATACAATACAATACAATACAATACAATACAATACAATACAATACAATACAATACAATACAATACAATACCATACCATACCATACCATACCATACCATAACATAACATAACATAACATAACATACCATACCATACCATACCATACCACACCACACCATACAACACCATACCAACCATACCATACCACACCATACAATACCATACCACACCATACCAACCATACCACACCACACCACACCACACCATACACCACCATACCACACCATACCATACCATACAACACCATACCATACCATACAACACCATACCATACCACAACATACCATACCATACCATACCACAACATACCATACCATACCATACCATAAACACAATTTCTAATGTCTTAAAATACTAAACCTTTTCCAACATGCAAGCTGACACTTATCCAACATTTTTCAGGTTATCGAAGACATCTGCAGTCTAAATTCTGAAACAAGCATGAGAGGTTTCGAAACAGCTTCACAAGAACATCCACTTAAATTACAACATCTCTCAACCAGTTCTGAATCCAGTATGACCGGTTTTGAGCCAGTTCATCAAGATCATCCAATCAACTACCAACACCCACCAACCAGTTCTGAATCGAGTGTCACTGGTTTTGAACCAGTTGAACAAGATTCTCTGAAACTTCAGATCGATAATTTCAAAACAACGGAACTCAGCACGATGGCTGACCATTTTGCCGAGCCACCGGACTTTTGCGAGACTCACATGTAAATATTTAATTTCAATAACATTGCTGCAAACATTTAGTTATTTACAAGCCTTGGGTTAAATATACAAAACTCGTAATTTAAAAGCCTGTTCACAGAGTCGAGATTATTTTAAAATATTGAAATAAGTTGCTATAAAGCATATACAAAAGTCAAAATGTTAAAATAACTGACCGGTTGAGTTGGTCAGATTTTGTAGTTTTATAAGATTATCATAGCTGTTTGAAATCTCTTTGATTTGTAAATATTAACTAAACTAACTTTATTTATACTGGGTAGTTCTATCAGTTCTAAACTGTTCTCCCAGTAAGGATCATCTCTTATTGGTCGAGTGTTACTACAGGAGGAAACCTAAGCTAAACAAACTTTATTTATACTGGATAGCTCTGTCAGTTCTGAACTGTTCTCCCTAGAGGTCCAGTAAGAATTATCTCTAATTGATGCAGATACTACTTACTACAGGAGGAAACCTTCATCAAAATAAATTTATTTATACTGGATAGCTCTACCAGCTCTAAACTGTTCTTCCTTTACTAGACGTCCAGTAAGAGTCATCTCTTATTGATCTAGGGTTACTACAGGAGGAAACATAAACTAAACTAACTTTATTTATGCTGGATAGCTCTATCAGTTCTGAACTGTTCTTCCTAGAGGTCCAGTAAGAGTCATCTCTTATTGATCCAGTGTTACTACAGGAGGAAACCTAAACTAAACTAACTTTATTTATGTTGGATAGCTCTATCAGTTCTGAACTGTTCTTCCTAGAGGTCCAGTAAGGATCATCTCTTATTGATCCAGTGTTACTACAGGAAGAAACCTAAACTAAACTAACTTTATTTATACTGGATAGCTCTATCAGTTCTGAACTGTTCTTCCTAGAGGTCCAGTAAGGATCATCTCTTATTGATCCAGTGTTACTACAGGAAGAAACCTAAACTAAACTAACTTTATTTATACTGGATAGCTCTATCAGTTCTGATCGAACTGTTCTTCCTAGAGGTCCAGTAAAAGTTATCTTTTATTGATCCAGTGTTACTACAGGAGGAAACCTAAACTAAACTAACTTTATTTATACTGGATAGCTCTATCAGTTCTAATTGTTCTTTTTAGAGGTCCACGATATAACCCTATATAACCCATGTTTTGCGTGGCTTATCCACAACTATTCAATTGTATCCCTTTAAATCCACACAGAAAGCTGTTTAAAACAAAGTTACCAGTCATGCATTGCTAGAACGTATCTGTGATTGTTTTGAACCAGCAGTATAGTTGGACACCTTCTGCGTTCAAATATAAGCAAGAACGAACATTGAAATTTAAATATTTTTTGCCAAGGGCAACTCTGCTTGGCGTCTTGTAAGATAACTTTAACCAAACGTCCAGATCAGTCCGAGGCTTTCCGATTATTGCCCGAAAATTAATTTTCAAGATGACGCCTTCGTGAGGAATGAGAGGGGAGAACAGTTTAGAACTGATAGAGCTATCCAGTATAAATAAAGTTAGTCTAGTTTTTGTTTCCTTCTGTAGTATCACTGGAACAATAAGAGATGATCCTTACTGGACCTCTAGGAAGAACAGTTTAGAACTGATAGATCTATCCAGTTTAGTTTAGGTTTCCTCCTGTAGTAACACTGGATCAATAAGAGATGATCTTTACTAGACCTCTAGGAAGAACAGTTTAGAACTGACAGAGCTATCCAGTATAAGTTAATTTAGTTTAGTTTAGGTTTCCTTCTGTAGTAACACTGGGTCGATAAAAGATGATCCTCACTGAACTTCTAGGGAAAACAGTTTAGAACTGATAGAGCTATCCAGTATAAAAAAAGTTTAGTTTAGGTTTCCTCCTGTAGTAACACTGGATCAATAAGAGATGACTCTTACTAGCCCTCTCTGACTAGCCGTCTAGGAAGAAAAGTTTAGAACTGACATAGAGCTATCTATCCAGTATTAATAAAGTTAGTTTAGTTTAGGTTTCCTCCTGTAGTAACGCAGGATCAATAAGTGATGGTCCTTACTGGACCTCTACGGAGAACAGTTTAGAACTGATAGAGCTATCCAGTATAAATAAAGTTAGTTTAGTTTGGGTTTCCTCCTGTAGTAACACTGGGTCATGAAAATGTGACTCTTACTGGATCTCTAGGGAAAACTGATAGAATTATCCAGTATAAATAAAGTTAGTTTTATATAATCTAGCTTACTTGCAGAATAAGAACGGGCCAACAAGGAATTAGCGCCAACCACAAAACATCCTCATTACATATGCACGTATGTGTACAAGATATCCCACTGTCACATTGTTCAAAAGAATAATACCACCACAGCAAGAAGCTCGAATCTCTGTCAATCAGAGGCAAAACCCACATTCCCTTTACACAATTTATCCGGAAACTTGAAGCAAGCTTAATTATATTATGCAAATATCAGAATAGGGTCAGAACACCTTTCGTTGGCAGCGGATTTCGGAAGCCCGTAAGATTTTGAATCGTCAGGAACTTTCGTAGTGGCTATTGACCCAACAACTGGTGACGAAATATTAAACAGCACAACAGACGTTGCATTAGTAAACTCACAGGGCCCACCACCTACGATCAACTTGTCCATTCACGTCGAGAATTCAAACCAAACCTGTCCTAATTCACCGCATTGCACGTCAAGAGAGAACGCAAGTCATTAAGACGGTAAGATTAAATCCGCTTCGGTTTATCGTCGAACTTTACGGGGTTGCTACCATATAAGTAAAAAAACATAGTCAAACTTTCGCACAAACGATTTGTTGTGAAGCGAACTCGGCAGGCGACTCATTTTTACGTGGATTAAATGATTTTAATTTATCTTGTTTTTGAAGGAAGGAATCCGAATATACATGCTCGTTGTATGGTGAATGATTGATGGCGAATCGGTGACACGAACTGTTAGGATCCCTGAAAAGAGAGCCGGGTTTTTAACCAGATCGGTTTGGTTACAATCGGTGAAGTGAATTAAAATCCATTTAGTGTATCAGTGTTACAAGTTCGAGTTAGCGGGAAAGAGCGCAAGGGACAAACGGGCAGGAATTTTGCATTGTCAGTTTGGAATTGGTAAAATTTGTACGCACGTTTCGAAGAAGAAAGAAGAGAAGCCTTGGAATCGATAAAGGTAGGATGGTCAAATGTTTAAATACCGATATTGCTGTGGGGCAGAATGAGAAAATAGCGTGAATTCGTTTTACGTGCGTAGTTCTTTTTGCTGGCAAATGTAATTTTGACGTAGTTTCATTTTCGAGATTCTAGCCGAAGCTGACCAGCATTCCCTGTCCTGTAACGCTTTCTAAAACCATGCAATCTAGGGGTTAATTTGCTGGCAACTTCGACAAATTAGGGCTAATGAGTTATGATAATCAAGCGCATTCCTTCTATAACGGGAACTTGAAATACATTTACCCATTTAATGATGGCGTTCAATTTCTGAAATCTTGACACCGTTATACTGGAGCAAGTAAATGAATGTACATCGCTTAATTGTATCCATCTTCAAATAGAAGACCAAATTAACGTTATTTTCTCACACTGATAACTGACCATCTGCTGTACGAAGGCGCTAAGTGAAACATACGTATATACTAGCTCGTTTTATTGGGAAGATTAAGAAGAAGTAAGTATATATCTTCTAAAAATTACGAAATATTGAGCGTTCAACAGCGTTACAATACGAAATACGATTGCAACTTTGACAGATTAAAGTTAATGCGTTATGCTAATTCGATATAGTTATGAAATAGTGGACTATTTTCGTCCGAAATAGCAAGTTAAACAGTGCTAACGTCAATTTTCATTAACCCAGAGCGTTTAATGTTACTCAACAATTAATATGATTAGGATTAAAGGTTAAAAATAGCAATTTCGGTGAACCATTAATACTATATAGACATCACACTGTTCTCGGGTCAAATTGCATACTTTTGCCGTTCCAAAATTTGACATATGACAATTATGGTGCTCTATACTATCTGATATATTTAGCTACGGTCAACTTTAATTAACCCCAATTCTTAAACTATATCAATTGCAAAGCTATGTATGTTTATAATCCATTTCTGGCCTAGTTACATGTTAGCTAAAAAAGTATCAGAAATTATCGCCAGTTGGGCATATATCTCTTGATGGTGTTTTATAATATAACATCGAAACAGGGCCCGAATTCGATTACGTGGACACAAAAGGTTCATCTGATAAATTTCTAAAGGAGGAACCAGGCGGGAATCGCCATCTAATGATAAATATGAATGCTCAGCATAATGTCCCTACAATAATAGGCGCGATAGTGAAAATAAATTTACAGAGTTTTCTTCAGCTGAAAACGATTTAGCTGAAAAGTATTAACAGATTGCCAAGGTATTTCTCGCTGTAACATCGAACCAGGTCAGCCAATCGATAAAACGAAGATCGTTAAATCGCTTCACAGCGGAAATGGCAATTCAATAGACATTACGTGCTTGAATACGCTATGTTTATCAAAAATGCTTATGCAATTAAATTTTATTCAATTTCCCCTTGATTGACCCTAGCTTATATTGTTTATAAAGTTGTTATGAAATCAAATAATTCCTGTATATATTTAAAGCTTTAAAAGGTTGTTGTATGATTTCCTATAAACTAAAACTTTGCATAGGAAATATGTATTCCCTTTGAATAGAATCACATCACACATGGATTTATCGTACAGGCGAATTAGATTATTTCGGTATAGATAAACCACAATTATTTCAAAACGCTAAAACAATCAAGCTATTTCGAAACCAAAACGATGCATTAAAACATCTCTAGTCAATACAGTAGTTTCAAAGTTAATTCACGAACTAATTAACCAAATTAATTAAGAGCTAGTTAATTAAGTACACTAACTAAGCACCTAATTAACAAAATTAGAATTAAGCAACTAATTAAGAAAACTCTAAATAAGAAAGAATACTTTTTAAAAACAGTTGAACACATTATGATCACGTAATAGCACAAAGTTATTAAATGATATCGTGAAACTTCAAGAACGCCTATAGTTTCCCCATTTTAAAGGCGAAACTATATATTGCGCAAGAAAATTTATCAAATTATGCTAATTTTGTTTAAAGGGAAAGTTATAGATTCGACCGTTTATGTGGGCTGTTTAATCAAGCAAAACCCACCACATTTAAGGCGGGTTATGTCATGTAATTACCACGAATGCATTGAAAACCAATGGGAAATTGGCAATCTTAAAAATAAAGGATGTCCATCAGCTCTTTCGCGTCACAAGAAACCTTCTTTTGTTTTTAAACGTTCTGAAGTGATTACATAAGGCAAGATTGATCAAAAACGTTCAGCTTTTGTTTATAAACAGCGAAGTCACAGCGGCCTACGCTTTCATTTCTCGCTGACAAACAGCGGGGAAAATTTCCACCCAGACTATAGCAGTTCAAAAGATATAATCGTGTTTAAAAAATGGGTAGTACCTAGTGTATATACTAATATAGGAAATATAATAGCCAAATATTCAATACCACAAACAAGCCATGACTTAAATTGATATATAGCCAATACTTCAACTATATGCACATAAGAAAGTTTTGAATTCAATGAGCCAATTTTGAAAGCAGAAGATTTCACTTTCAGCACTCCAACAAACACACATACATATAGCACCAACATACATAACACCAACATACATATAACCCAACACACACATATCATATCTTAGAATACATTGATATCGAAGGAACTATATAGACTCAGTTCCGAAATATCACCAACTCGAATAGATGCTTGTGATGTTACTCTGAGTGTATATCCACACCGGGCAAGCTTGAAAAATATGCCTGACCACGGTGGGAATCAAACCTACGACCTTTAGAATACTAGCCCAATGCTCTGCCAACTGAGCTACGCGGTCTGGTCGGTTCGAGTATGTGATATTTCGGAACAGAATCTAGTTCCTTCGATATCAATGTTATCTAATAATAATCATGATTTCTCTGTGTTGGTGTAATGTACTCAGGTGAATATGATGCTTGTGATGTTACTTTGAGTGTACTCGAACCGTCCTGACCGCGTAGCTTAGTTGGCAGAGCATTGGGCTAGTATTCCAAAGGTCGTAGGTTCGATTCCCACCGTGGCCAGGCATATTTTTCAAGCTTGCCCGGTGTGGATATACACTCAGAGTAACATCACAAACATCACATTCACCTGAGTGCATAACACCAATACGCACAAAATAAACCCTGTCAAATTCGTTGGACATTTCGAATCGCTATGTGGTTAAATTAGTTTCGCTATGACGCAAATAGCTTTTGCCATTTGATTTGAAAGATGCATGTATATCGGTTCCAAAACACTTCGAATGAGTTTTAGCACGTTTTAAACCCTAAGTAGCTAACGAGACGCAGCCATATTGGTTGTGACCGCATAAATTAGTACACTGTAATTCACTAACAACTAATTTAAGAAGTAAGGCAACTATAATGCCCAGGCAATTTCTATCTCACAAATAAATGTTCCTTTCGTCAACATGTTAGCATGTAATATAGCATGAGTAGATTTCAGACGGTCATATATTGGTAACTATGATTAACAAATGAGTTATTTTGATTTTTCTGTGTTGGTGTAATGTACTCAGGTGAATATGATGCTTGTGATGTTACTCTGAGTGTGTATCCACACCGGGTAGGCTTGAAAAATATGCCTGGCCACGGTGGGAATCGAACCTACGACCTTTGGAATACCAGCCCAATAATGCTCTGCCAACTGAGCTACGCGGTCAGGTCGGTTCGAGTATGTGATATTTCGGAACAGAATCTAGTTCCTTCGATAATTTCAAACATATAGTATGACAAGCATATCGAAGTTTAGCTAATTTCCTTCACAATTTCGACGAATCTTTTTAGTTTTACAAAGTAGCTCAACATTAAGAAACAGATGCATTTATATTTATATAAATATTAAAAGCGCGGGGATAACCCGTGGACAATACGACACTGAATTAATAATATACTGTTTTCGTGTTTATACCACACGCAAAAATATGTCAGTTTAAAAATAAATAACGTCTGTTTTTCCTCGATTCATTGTTAAGCATGCTAAGTTTTAACGAGTATATGCTTTAAATAACATTAGCGCACTAAATTTCGTCTATTTTATTCGAAGATGAAATAATTTAGCGCACATGACGCAACTGGGGTAAACAGTTTTCCGTCTTATATATATAGACGGCTATTTCTGCCATTTGAAGTTAAATATAACGAAATCCATTGTTCTCTCTATAGAATCCCTTTCTTGTTAGAACAACGCGATGAAGTTGCTTATTAATTGTTTAAACTATAACCTACTTGTCAATATTGATTTGTCTTGTATTCTGCATTTAAATGGTAGGGGTCCCACAAGCTTATATACTATTCGTGCAAAAATTACACCTGCCTGTGGGCATGCACTGGTACAATCCCAGTTAAAATACTAAAAGCTATAGGCCCTATACAATTTTTATACAATGGATGATTCCCCAGCTATATAGAGTAAATTCTGATCTAGGCAAGAAGAACCAAATCCATCACCACAGCTAGAAAGAGCATGTTAAAACTGGTAAAATTGCAAAGTTTGGTTGCGAAATGTTGTAAAATGTGGAAAATATATATCCCTATGGAATTTGCAAATTTTCTATTAATTTGTATTACGCACGGGAAAATTCAGCTAAATGTGGTGCATTTTCCCGCGCGGCAAATTAGCCTAACACAAAATTTGCAAATTTCGCAGGGCTATATTTTCCGCATTTTACAACATTTCGCAACCAAACCTTGCAATTTTACTCATTTTAACATGCTCTTTCTAACTGTGGTGATGGATTTTGTTCTTGCCTAGATCAAAATTTATTGTACAGCTGGAAGCATCCATTTGCAAAAAGCGAACGTCTTGAAGTCTTGCACACGTAAAAACACACATGTTGTTATACAGATCCGCAAACAAGTTGTGACAAGGTTGTTATGAAGCCGATATCAGGATGTGTTCGCACTGCTTGTTCCCAGTTGTTGTGACAAGTCTGGAACAAGTTGTTATCACCTTGTTATCACCTTGTTACAAGGTTGATGACGGTAACAGACTTGCTACAAGTTGTTCCAACAAGACTATAATACAGGCTGTTCGTAACAAGTTGCTACGAGCTTGTTGTCATCAACTTGTTAACAACTTGTTACGCGTGCAGATGATATCAGACTTGTTGCATGGAACAACTTGTTGCGAGTCTGTTGGCCTCGTCAACCTTGTTACAAGATGATAACAACTTGTTCCAGACTTGTCAACAACTGGGAACAAGCAGTGCGAACACATCTTCTTGACAAGCTGTGAATGGTCCCTATATATGTATTCTCTTATTTGCAACTGGTAACACTGGATTACTGTGGGTTTCAGGAAATGACGATCCCTACAGCATTAATGTAGAAGGATTCTGTAGATGCCGAAACGAGATGGAATGCGAAATAATTTTGGTGCATTGAAATAAATCACTAAGCTTAAGGGAAAGTTCAAACGTCGGTTAAAATAACTCAATGTTGTAGAGATCTCGTTGCTCAAAGAAGATTATTATTGCGGCTTCAACAGCCTCCCATTTACAATAATAACTTCTTCAGTATTAACCGAGCGCGATGTCTGTACAGAGAAATATCGGACCGAGGTCTTTTTTGTACAGACCGAGCCCGTATAGGGTGAGGTTTGTACAAAAAAACCGAGGTCCGATATTTATACCGTACCGAGCAAGCGAGGTCAATAAAAAGTTTATAAATATGGCTTTTATAGGTATCTATACTTGAAACAAACAAGAAATGCATGATTTGAAATGCATATTAGTAGCGTGGTACACATTTGGTCGAAGAAAACATAAAATACCAATGTATTCTAAAAACCATTCGCAGATATCTTATTAATAACACATTAAATTATAATTTTCAAATTCTCAATCAGTTTTGCTGTTTTGTTTGTTTTTACGTGACCGACCGCCGGTCCATTACGGGAAAATAATGGACCACTGAAAGTGCTTCTCAGCCAATCACCGACTTGCCATTTCACCAGAAGTGATGCTTGCCATATAATAATACCATTATGATCTATCAGTGACTAGAAAAATACTGCAGTTTTGCTGAATGGTGCACTGTGTCTTATTTCAATACATCAAAATCATCCCGCTTCACATCTCGTTCGGTAAAGCGGGATTATGTTAAACAGCCCCACATTATATGACTAACCAGGCGCAAATTAAAAAATGCAACTATAACGCCTACTATATTTCGAACTGATAGACAATTTGGACAGTCAATAGAACTATGTATAGCCACCATAGTATATTGTCTGCTATGTTTAGACATGGCAGACTAAGAGCATTATCGCATTATCTCTTCTTCAATTTATAATTAACCACAATTAACTGCATCACATCATTAAAACACTTGTCTTGGAGTATTTCAAGTACATAAGTGCTCTTAATATAACTTTTGTTAATTAAACAATTCGCAAATTGTATCAGGAAATTCATAAGAAATCATTATAATGTAAATGAATTAAGTTATGAACTGTGGACACCAAGTAATTTCTGAAATGTTTGCCAAGTTTTCGAGGGTGATTGTTTGGTTAACTGTTTCGCAATCAACTCCAGCGCGCTTTGTTCAAAAAGGTTGAACGGTATACTTTGTCCAAAGAAAGTTTGACAGCGTCACACAAACTACATTTTAATTAAAAATCACTTGTAATTTTTGCAACGTTTTTGAAATGTTTGCTAGGTTAATTGTTTCGCATCAGAAGAAAACTCAACTATGCTTTGTTGAACTGAGTACGTTTTTGAACAGCATCGAAGCAAATAGAGCTTTTCAGACTCCTCGCTGGGTCTCGTGCTGAGTGCTCTGATAACATCACATAAACTTCCCAACAAAATTTAATAAACTTACCCTCAAAAATCGATCCACAATTGTCTCTCGCCAAAATTTTCGCTGTCATTCGCCTTGTGGTAACTTTTTCGTCCAGATTTTTTCGAAATATCTTCAATTCGCTAAACAAAAATGGCAAAAAACAATAAATAGTTCACTCATGTAATTATATTAGTCGAGATAAAAGAGCCATTAAGAAGATTATAATTTAATCTAAACAGCAAGACTTCTCGCTGACCGAAAAATGCAGTTCAAGTAGTTGTATGTGGCAAATTGAACCGCGCTGTTACGATACCACAGAGAACTACATTTTGTATGCCTTCTAAATGTAAGTAAACTCGTTTAACACACTAATAAATATGATGTTGTACTACATATATTGGCAGGCTAGTCTTGATTGATTAATAGCTTGTCATTTAGTATTGTGTTAATTTGGTTAATGTAGCAAAATAATAGGTGCTAATTATATTTATTAAACGATGTCAAGTAATATACATGACCCTTACATATATGGTTAAATCCACTTATTAAAATAGCAGGCTATTTAAAAGCGGTAATGTTTTCTTTCTATATACAAATTCAGCGTGAATAATGTTAGCCCAGGTCGTATGTTATGATATGGTGAGGCACCCTACTGACCTCAATAAGTAAACCTGAATTGAGAATGAAGTTTCATCAAGTCCTAGGACTGGATTAAGTTTGATCAAATCTTAGGATCGGATGAAGTTTTGATAAAGTCCTAGGACTGGATGAAGTTTTGATCAAGTCCTAGGACTGGATGAAGTTTTGATCAAGTCTTAGGACTGGATGAAGTTTGATCAAGTCTTAGAATTGGATAAAGTTTGATCAAGTCCTACTACTGGATGAAGTTTTGATCAAGTCCTAGGACTGGATGAAGTTTTGATCAAGTCCTAGGACTGGATGAAGTTTGATTAAGTCTTAGGAATGAACAAAGTTTGATCAAGTCCTAGGACTGGATGAAGTTTGATCAAGTCCAAGGACTGGATGAAGTTTTGATCAAGTCCTAGGATTGGATGAAGTTTGATCACTAGGACTGGATGAAGTTTGATTAAGTCTTAGGAATGAACAAAGTTTGATCAAGTCCTAGGACTGGATGAAGTTTGATCAAGTCCTAGGACTGGATGAAGTTTGATCAAGTCTTAGGACTGGATGAAGTTTTGATCAAGTCTTAGGACTGGATGAAGTTTGATCAAGTCCTAGGACTGGATGAAGTTTTGATCAAGTCCTAGGACTGGATGAAGTTTGATCAAGTCTTAGGACTGGATGAAGTTTTGATCAAGTGCTAGGACTGGATGAAGTTTGATCAAGTCCTAGGACTGGATGAAGTTTGATCAAGTCCTAGGACTGGATGAAGTTTGATCAAGTCCTAGGACTGGATGAAGTTTGATCAAGTCCTAGGACTGGTTGAAGTTTGATCAAGTCTTAGGACTGGATGAAGTTTGATCAAGTCCTAGGACTGGATGAAGTTTGATCAAGTCTTAGGACTGGTTGAAGTTTGATCAAGTCCTAGGACTGGATGAAGTTTGATCAAGTCTTAGGACTGATTGAAGTTTGATCAAGTCCTAGGACTGGATGAAGTTTGATCAAGTCTTAGGACTGGTTGAAGTTTGATCAAGTCCTAGGACTGGATGAAGTTTGATCAAGTCTTAGGACTGGATGAAGTTTGATCAAGTCTTAGGACTGGATGAAGTTTGATCAAGTCTTAGGACTGGATGAAGTTTGATCAAGTCCTAGGACTGGATGAAGTTTGATCAAGTCTTAGGACTGGTTGAAGTTTGATCAAGTCCTAGGATTGGTTGAAGTTTGATCAAATCTTAGGACTGGATGAAGTTTGATCAAGTCCTAGGACTGGATGAAGTTTGATCAAGTCTTAGGACTGGATGAAGTTTGATCAAGTCCTAGGACTGGTTGAAGTTTGATCAAGTCCTAGGACGGGATGAAGTTTGATCGACCCCCTAGGGCACGCTTCAACCTCAAATAACGACGGGCACATGACACTCACATTTAGCGAAGTGCTTAATCAACAAACGTCAAACAATGAACTGCATATTGTCTAGAATAACTGGAATAATTCTTACAAAATATCTTTCATCAAGACCCCCGTTATGAGTGTTTAGAAAAGACCACGGGAAAGCGACAAATTAATCTTAAGATGGCATATTTTTTTGGGGGGAGGGGGCGGTAACTAAAGGGATTTCACCACGCATGTTAGATTATATATTAGTTTTCTGCCTAAGTGATGTCCAAACTAGACAAGTACAAAACTACTTGATCATGATAGGATTTGTATGCTTTACATATTATCTATCCGAGTACAAATCCCACCATGATCAAGTAGTTTTCTACTTGTCTGGTGTGGACATCACTTTGAGAACATCATCTAATATAAATAATCTACCTGAGTACAAATCCCACCATGATCAAGTAGTTTTCTACTTGTCTGGTGTGAATATCACTTGGAGAACATCATCCAATATATATAATCTACCTGAGTACAAATCCCACCATGATCAAGTAGTTTTCTACTTGTCTGGTGTGAATATCACTTGGAGAACATCATCCAATATATATAATCTACCTGAGTACAAATCCCACCATGATCAAGTAGTTTTCTACTTGTCTGGTGTGGACATCACTTGGAGAACCAACATCCAATATATATAATATACCTGAGTACAAATCCCTTGGCCGAGGATATAGAATTTATATTCATACAAACTACATGTACTAAGTTAAATGTTTCGTGAATATTGCTACAACTAAATACCAACATGGGGTGTATAACTTTATAACAGTGGAATTTTGCGACATTTTCTGACCAATCGTATTGCAAGGAACGCCCCATGCGATCAATTAATCTCTTTTTAGCCTCACAGTTGGCTAGGGAATCTTTTGAATGCGATAAAATGTTCGGTATGTGAAGGAATGGTTTTGTGTGAGAATGTTTTATAAACAACGAAATAATTTGTAAACCTAAACTTTATGTATACCGGATAGCTCTATCAGTGTTCTCCCTAGAGGTCCAGTATAAGGACAATCTCTTATTGATCCAGTGTTACTACAGGAGGGAATCTAAACTAAACTAACTTTATTTATACTGGATAGCTCTATCAGTTCTAAACTGTTCTTCCTAGAGGTCCAGTAAAGATCATCTCTTATTGATCCAGTGTTACTACAAGAGGAAACCTAAACTAAACTAACTTTATTTATACTGGATAGCTCTATCAGTTCTAAACTGTTCTTCCTAGAGGTCCAGTAAGGATCATCTCTTATTGATCCAGTGTTACTACAGGAGGAAATCTAAACTAAACTAACTTTATTTATACTGGATAACTCTATCAGTTCCAAACTGTTCTTCCTAGAGGTCCAGTAAGGATCATCTCTTATTGATCCAGTGTTACTACAAGAGGAAACCTAAACTAAACTAACTTTATTTATACTGGATAGCTCTATCAGTTCTAAACTGTTCTTCCTAGAGGTCCAGTAAGGATCATCTCTTATTGATCCAGTGTTACCACAGGAGAAAACCTAAACTAAACTAACTTTATTTATACTGGATAGTTCTACCAGTTCTAAACTGTTCTTCCTAAAGGTCCAGTAAGTGTCATCCCTTACAAAAATTATTTAATTGTGCTAGAAGCAAATAATTGAATTAGTGTATACTTTGACACGCATAATCCAATCGTTCTAGTCTCAGCCATAAGCTATAGTTGAACTGCAATTTGCGCCCTGCGAAGAATGTGTCATTTGGGAAACTCCACATTGGCTCATTACCGCACATAATGTGACGTCACACGCAAGACTTGAATATATGAATATAATATGAAGTATTACCGAAGCAGCCATTCCCATGACTGCTAAAGTTATTAATTTTCGCCTAAACTTACTCTCCCACATTGAATGGCTGAAACTCATAAAAGATTCTTCAGAGTATGACAGGAAATCTTATTAAGCGTAATATGTCATCTACGAGAGGGAGTTTAATTTCTTACAGTTATTTAATAAAGAAAAGTTTGTTGAAAAACGCGGGCCTAGCCGAACCCTTTGACATTGACATTGATAACTTTATTAAACAGGTCTTAAACCATCGGTCAGAGAATCGTCTGACAAAATGTTCCATGACCTTGAGTTTGCGGGTCGGACATATGTATTGTAATATCCGATCATTTTGAGTTCAGTTTGGCTTGGAAATAAGTATGGATGCAGACACAAATGAATATCAGGACAATTTGGAAAAGTCATTTAAATCTTGGCAATGAATTTCCAAACCCCACTTGATTACACATTTCCAGTTCACTTTTTATACATTACAATACTCTGATTCTCCATTTAACATACGAGCCTCTAGTCCTGGACTAGGGTACATTTTTATTTACGTTGGACAAAGTTAAAGTTAGGTCCGACACCAATATTCACTTGGGTCGGACAAACAATAAACCTCAGTTTCACTTAGGTCGAACAGAATGTCCAGTGGTTTCCTCTCTACGTCGGACGATTTGACGACGTGACCGAGCGATATTTTAAGGCCTGAATTATATTTTAGTATAGGGTAAAACCTTTCAGTATTTCAATTCATACGGTTATAAATAGGTGCGGTAATAATTGATGAGTATACTAATAATTGATGAGTATACAGTTAAAAGTTGAAAAGGGAGGTCTGGCATTTGAAAAGGGAGTTCTGGCATTTGTAAAGAGAGTTCTGGCATTTGTAAAGGGAGTTCTGGCATTTGTAAAAGGAGTTCTGGCACTTGAAAAGGGAGTTCTGGCATTTGTAAAGAGAGTTCTGGCATTTGTAAAGGGAGTTCTGGCATTTGTAAATGGAGTTCTGGCATTTGAAAAGGGAGTTCTGGCATTTGAAAAGGGAGTTCTGGCATTTGAAAACCAAGTTCTGCCATTTGAAAAGGGAGTTCGAATTCTGCCATTTGAAAACGGAGTTCTGCCATTTGAAAACCATGTTCTGCCATTTGAAAAGGGAGTTCTGCCAATTGTAAAGGGGGTTCTGCCAATTGAAAAGGGAGTTCTGCCATTTGTAGAGGGAGTTCTGCCATTTGAAAAGGAGTTCTCCCATTTGAAAAGGGAGTTCTTGCATTTGTAAAGGGAGTTCTGCCATTTGTAAAGGGAGTTCTTGCATTTGTAAAGGGAGTTCTGCCATTTGTAAAGGGAGTTCTTGCATTTGTAAAGGGAGTTCTGCCAATTGTAAAGGGAGTTTCGCCATTTGAAAAAGGAGTTTTGCCATTTGAGTACGTTCAGGCATTAAAAACTAATTTGAAAGTTTAATCATGCTATTCATGTATCAATAATTTTCTACAGGAGGCTATGATTTAGGGAGGTTATGTTTTAAGTTTGTATCTGTGTGAGTGCGTGTGTCTGTGTGTTATTCGATGACCATTCGTGTCCGCGGGAAATTACGAAAGGACTTGCGCATATATATGACCTACGGTCGGACTTGCTCAAGCCAATGGTTTTAGAGCATTGCATGTCAATTGCAGACGTCGTTAGAAATGCCAATTTTTATTAAAAAAAGTGCGCCATATCTCATTATGTTGTCCAGTGACCTATGTTGAAATTTTTGACCTGACCAGCTGAGCAGTTTTAGGGGCTGATTACATGGGGAGTTTTCAGCCCGGGCTGAATTTCAACCGGGTTAATCGAGCTGAAATTGTTTCACGATTACATGGTAAATTTCAGCCCGGGATGCGTTAGAATTTCAGTTCAAACCCAGGGGTGAAATCTCAACCCGGGCTGAAACGATCAAGTCTCAAAATGGAGCTATTCCTCGCTTCTTCGAATAATTCAAAATGTTGTTCATGTCTATTATTTAACTTCTGCGAGACTGTGGTTGCATTTAGAAGTAAAACAGACAGAAATAAAGCCACTTCAACGCTGTTTTTTCAACCAGGGTTGAAAATTCCCGTCGATCACATGACGATTTTCAGCCATGGTATAGCTTCGACCAGGCTGAAACTCATCCCGGGATGAAATTTCTGTCTTGTAATCGCTTGCCATGTTTTTTTTACCCAGAATTTTACCCCTAGGCCAGGCTGGAATTTCATCCCGGGAAACCGGGATGAAATTCAGGTCGGGCTGTAAACAGTCTCCATTTAATCAGCTCCTATATTGGCTAAGGTCCAGAAATGTACATAACTTGCAGACCATCTCCAACAGTAAATGAGATTCCCAAAATAGTGATAAAATATCCCCCATCTTTTCTGATAAATCATGTATACAAGAACACCTAGAAATTCAGTCAAAGCATTGTACCCCACTAGCCATTGAACCTCACAATACTTGAACCAAGGGACATCCATCTCACACTGATGCATGCTGGGAAATAATGTATAATTTCCGGCCGGTAATATCCGGTTTCATTTATCTTGTATACACTTGGAGAGGTCGCCTGGGTTTGGTCCCATTATGAGCGATATTGGGCAATCTAGGGGATTTCCGAATGATATATTTATAAACAGTGTTTTAAAAGGTCGCACGGAAAACATACAGTGTTGTTATAAACTGTTCTCCCTAGAGGTCCAGTAAGGATCATCTCCTATTGATTCACTGTTACTGCAGAAGGAAATCTAAACTAAACTAACTTTATTTATACTGGATAGCTCTATCAGTTCTAAACTGTTCTTCCTAGAGGTCCAGTAGGAGTCGTCTCTTATAGATCCAGTGTTAATACAGAAGGAAATCTAAACTAAACTAACTTTATTTATACTGGATAGCTCTATCAGTTCTAAACTGTTCTTCCTAGAGGTCCAGTAGGAGTCGTCTCTTATAGATCCAGTGTTAATACAGGAGGAAACCTAAACTAAACCATCTTTATTTATACTGGATAGCTCTATCAGTTCTAAACTGTTCTCCCTATAGAGGTCCAGTAAGGATCATCTCTTATTGATCCAGTGTTACTACAAAAGAAAACCTAAACTAAAGTAACTTTATTCATACTGGATAGCTCTATACCAGTTCTAAACAGTTCTTCATAGAGGTCCAGTAAGGATCATCTCTTATTGATCCAGTGTTACTACAGGAGGAAACCTAAACTAAACTAACTTTATTCATAATGGATAGCTCTATCAGTAAACCTAAATTAAACTTCATTTAAACTGCATTGACCTCCAAAATTCTTACGGCACCAAGCGTCTATTAGTTTTACCCAAAACAGAAACCGCGCATAATTACGTCAAGGATATTGCTATAGTGGTTTAATAAGGATGTTATATAACCATCCCCGTTTCAAAAACAGTGCTTAAACCAATAACAGCCAACGTAATAGATATTAATAGCAGCTTATAAATAAGCTAACTTTTGTGTTTTGTTTTATTTTAGATAAAATCGTCCAAGGAAATGTCGTCCACTCGATTTGGTTGGTTCAACCTACGGCCAAGCAGTCTACAGTGTTTTAATACCCCGCAATGGCTACTAACATTTCTGTGTTTGTATTACTTTTGCTTGAGTATGGTTATAAATGGCACATATTCCGTCTCTGTGTCGACGATAGAGAAGCGATTTGGTCTTTCAAGGTAAAGTTATCGGGCCATATTAGGGAGTGGTCATTATTTAAGGCGAGGGGTGGCACCGAATAGAAATTAGTGTTTTTGTTGGTAAAATTTTACTGATCCAACCATAAAAAAGTCAAACTTTTTTCCTACCCAACCTCAGATATCAATTAGAAAATAAATACCCACCACTGGCCAAAAACGTTACAAAAGGATACCATTCAGTTGTCACACACGTCCTTTACCACTTCTGTGACACGAGTTTGATAACTGCTTGTGAAATTTAAATGCAGTCTAAAGTTTCATGTTGTCTGCACATGTACTTTCTTTGGAGACAACATTTGTCTTCTGAGAAGTCGGAAAATGAATAAGATAGTGACTCTGATTGATTCACATATATTGTATTGACATATGACTGCTGATATTGCTTTTTAATTTTCAATGCTAAAATGAAGAGATTTTAAATGGAATACGCCAAGCTTTCGTTTACAATCATGGCTCAGTAGTGGACCTATTACCTAATGAACAAAATTTTGATCTAGACAAGTCTAGACAAAAATTTCATCACAGCTTGAAAGAGCATCACAAAATTAGTAATATTCCCAAGTTTCGTTGCAAAATGTTGTAAAATGCGGATAATATAGCCCTGCGAAGTTTGCCATTTTTCAGTCATTTTGTATTACGCACGGGAAATGTAAATGTGTAATACAAAATGACTGAAAAACGGCAAACTTCGCAGGGCTATATTATCCGCATTTTACAACATGTCGCAACGAAACTTGGGAATATTACTAATTTTGTGATACTCTTTCAAGCTGTGATGAAATTTTTGCCCAGACTTGTCGTAGATCAAAATTTTGTTCATTAGGGAATAGGCCCGCGTTCGTTAAAGCGCTGCATAAAAGCTTCAAATTTCCATCGCGAAAAACCTTTCTTGGATAAAATATACTTTCTTTGCTTAGTTCTGTGATGGGCATAGTGACGAGCATGTACGATGTCGCGTGTTTATTTGTCACGGTGTTTGTGAGCTATTACGGCGGACAACAGAGCAAGTCCCGTTGGCTCGGCTGGGCGCTGTTTATACTGGGCATTGCTAACTTCGTGTTTATATTACCACATTTGTTGATTGGCAAATATGAAGCAGGTATGTACATAGAGAATATCTTACTTGGTGTCTCACAGTGTCGTTCGGAGTTTTGATTCTTGCAATACGATACGGGAAGACTTCCAGTCAGACACTACAGGGGATACAAGGAAGAACAGTTTAAAACTGATAGAGCTATCCAGTATAAATAAAGTTAGTTTAGTTTAGGTTTCCTCCTGTAGTAACAATGGATCAACAAGAGATGATCCTTACTGGACCTCTAGGGAGAACAGTTCAGAACTGATAGAGCTATCCAGTATAAATAAAGTTAGTTTAGTTTAGGTTTCCTCCTGTAGTAACACTGGATCAATAAGAGATGATCCTTACTGGACCTCTATAGGAAGAACAGTTTAGAACTGATAGAGCTATCCAGTATAAATAAAGTTAGTTTAGTTTAGGTTTCCTCCTGTAGTAACACTGGATCAATAAGAGATGATCCTTACTGGACCTCTAGGGAGAACAGTTTAGAACTGATAGAGCTATGCAGTATAAATAAAGTTAGTTTAGTTTAGGTTTCCTCCTGTAGTAACACTGGATCAATAAGAGATGATCCTTACTGGACCTCTAGGAAGAACAGTTTAGAACTGATAGAGCTATCCAGTATAAATAAAGTTAGTTTAGTGAAACAGGAGTAGGTGAAAAGAACTCTTGTCCACCTTCATCAACCGGGGTATTTTTGGCCAGCATTTCTTCAGGTACTTTGATTCGAACCAGCTTTGAGATGTAACCAAAAATGTACACCTAAAATAACAAGAGAAACGTAAGGTGAAGCAGGTTTTATATCTGTATTTACAATGGTATTTACTATCATATATTTACTTACTCGAATCCATCTTGGGATTTTCCCCATGGCGGGATTACGATAATGATATCTGAGGACCCAGGCTGTGCACACTAATGCAATACATATCTCAACTATCACCATAGAATAATACCTAAATAAAGATTGTGTATTTACAAGTGAAGCTGAAAATACACGAAAGGCCTGTATACTGTTCATTCTGTTCATCACATGTAGTAGTCTTGTACTTGGAGGCAAATAAATAGAATTGTGATATGTAGTTCTTGCACATACAAGCGTCTATATTCATCTGATGCCCCGCAAAACTTATTGAAAGCTACACATATAAAAGTCTCACAACTTGTCAAGAAGATATATTTGCAACAGGCTTGTAGCAAGCTTGTCCACAAGTTGTAACAATGCTGTTATTTTATCAAGTTGCTACAAGCTTGTCATTCACAACTTGTTGACAAATTGTTGAATTGCAGGACGATAACAAGTTGTTGGAACAACTTGTGACAAATCTGTTGAGCTGATAAACCTTGTAGCAAGATGTCAATAAACCGTTGACAACTTGTCAACAAATTGGGAACAAGCAGTGCGAACACATCCTGTTGACAAGTTGTTGGAACAGCATTGCTACAAGTCTGCTGCAGGTTTGTTACAACTTGTGCGTTTTTACGTGTGCAAGCCAGTCAACGCACAAACCTGCCAACCAGAGGGACATGCTCGGATGTCTCCGGGATGTAGTTTGTGGCAAGTAAAAAGAACACGGACAATGCGAGAAGGATGGTACAACCAACGACCATACGTTCACCACTTGCAGCGGGAAGGTAAAATATCAGAGTTGCCAGTATAGCTGTGAGGACACACGGAGCAATGAGGTACACGAAGTAGTAGAACACTTTACGTTGAATGCGGACGACAAAGGTGACTGTAGCTTTCGCAATGTTGTCCTTTTTTGTCGTGTGTTCCTTTTTGATGATATCCATGATTGCCCAGGTACCACTTTCTGCAAAGACAAAATGCCATCAATCATTGGCAGCAACCTAAACTAAACAACTTTATTTTTACTGGATGGCTCTATCAGTTCTAAACTGTTCTCCCTAGAGGTCCAGTAAGGATAATCTCTTATTGATCCAGTGTTACTACAGGAGGAAACCTAAACTAAACTAACTTTATTTATACTGGATGGCTCTATCAGTTCTAAACTGTTCTCCCTAGAGGTCCAGTAAGGATAATCTCTTATTGATCCAGTGTTACTACAGGAGGAAACCTAAACTAAACTAACTTTATTTATACTGAATAGTTCTATCAGTTCTAAACTGTTCACGCTAGAGGTCCAGTAAGGATCATCTTTTATTGATCCAGTGTTACTACAAGAGGAAAACTAAACTAAACTAAACTAAACTAAACTAAACTAACTAAACTAAACTAAACTAAACTAAACTAAACTAAACTAAACTAAACTAACTTTATTTATGCTGGATAACTCTATCAGTTTTAAACTGTTCACGCTAGAGGTCCATGAACATACCAGTATAGTTGGACAACATATTCCTATCGTTGCCACTTAGCATCAATTTCTTCACATCATAATTCCAAGAATAAAACTTCAACGGACAGTATTGTTCGTCAAAAGGAAAGTAGCGAACAAACTGCTTGCAAAACCCGTCCAGTATCGTAGGAGTTAGCCAGCGAACTCTGCCATCTGAGGAAACAACAACTGGCTCATTCAGACCAATTGCACGACCCATGTAATCCTGATTCACACTGGAATGTCACGGGAAAAGTTGTTAATAGTTGTACACAGGTAAAAACACACAAGTTTTAACAAACCTGCAGTGGACTTAGCTTGTAGCAATGCTGTTCCAACAACTTGTCAACAGGATGTGTTCGCACTGCTTGTTCCCGGCTTGTGGACAAGTTGTCAACGGCTTGTTGACAGCTTGCTACAAGGTTGTTGAGCTCAATTATTCCAACAACTTGTTATTGTCCTGCCATTCAACAATTTGTCAACATGTTGTGAGTGACAAACTTGTAGCAACTTGATAAAGTAACAGCATTGTTGCAACTTGTTGACAAGCTTGCTACAAGCCTGTTGCGAACACATCTTGTTGACAAGTTGTAAGAATTTTACGTGCGTAGTTGTATGTTGTAGTGCATGTTATTGAAACCTATTGGTTGCAGATGGTCGCCAACTTCAGGAATGTTAACACCAATTGGAGCGAGAAAATTCATCTCTCAATTCTATTTATTTGCCTCCAAATACAAGACTACTACATATAATGAAAAGAATGAAAATTATTTTCTCTCTCTGATAACTGCAGGTTGACCACCATCTGCTTCACGATAGTGCTATGTCTTAAGGTTACAGGACACCCTTTTTGGCGTTTTGCGGAAAATCGCTACTGCGCGCTCAATATCAGTCCGATTTTCATCAAATTTTCACCAAATGTTCTCCAGTGCATGCAAAATATGGTAAAGTTGTAAAATTAACAAACAATAAA
>CACRXK020004488.1:0-31499 GCA_902702795.2 Paramuricea clavata | reverse complement strand
ACTAGAGTCTAGGAATACGAGTCTGTTTGTGGGATTACCAGCTATTTATGATCAATAATACATGCCTAAAAATTATCACTTGTTTAATGAAAACAAGATGAAACAATGGTTGTGCTGCCCACAGCCCACATTATGCACCTATCAATGTTAAGCCCCGGGGGGGGGGGTCGGGCGTATGTGGGGATTCGATTTTTTGAGCAAATTTTCGATCAAATGCCCCACCGTTTTTCAATAAATTGCAGTAAATACTATATTAATAACAATCATGTGGTACAAATTTCCCTACCTTGGGAAGAAAATAATGATCAAAATGGATGGGTGGGGATGCAATTAACAATCAAATCCCCCACATATGCCCCCCCCCCCCCGGGCGTAACATTGATAGGTGCATTATTCATAGTTGTCAACAATATTGTTGAACATTGTTACACCTGATTGCGGGCTGAATCAGACTCAACAGTCAACAATGCTGACCAATATTGTTGACAACTATGAACAATATGGGCAACACAACATTGTTGCATCCTGTTTTCAACAACCTTGAACAAGGAATAGTTTTTAGGTGTGTATAACAAACATTAAAAGTTAAAACGTGCACATGTCTGCCATTATGTGCCAGTCTCTCCTATCTTGCATGTAAACATTAACAAGTTGGATCAATGTATTGTTTACCAGCACATTATCTGTACTCTGCACAGGTCATATGCTCCAGATGACCTGTAACCTGTTGTATAGAAAAATGTTAATTTATGGTTATTAATTTATTATATATTATTGAAAATATTATATTGGAAATATTATTGAAAGTATACACTTGTCACTGTATTGTAAATCAATTTCCTAATCTTTCATGATCGAGGTGCTCCCTTATGTAATGAAATCTGTTACCAAAACATTTTTTCACTCAACGTTTACTAATTTAACACTTATGAGCTAAAAATAATCATATCATTTGGCTAAAAACTAATTAACCCCCTATAAACGTATTTATAGAAATACCAGTACCATCCAACCCATGCGAGCTTAATCCTCTTAACAGAGACACAACAGTATTTGCTATCAATAATTATTAAGTTATTGTCACTACAAAGAGATGCTTAAAAATCTTGTTTCAATGTTTCTTCTTTTTTTATCAAACACAGGATATTAGTGGTGATAATATCAGTAATGATGAAGTAGATATAACACATGAAATCAAAAGAATTCGCAGGTATTGTTGAATATCTCTCTTTAGAGACTATGACTCTGTGATACATATAATTTATTTATTTACTTATTTACACTTATTTATGCACGGTAACATCTCAACCATCCTAACTATTAAAATTTTAAGTTAAAAGTTTGTCAATGTCACGTTTAGAACATTAAGAAAAAATTATAAGGTTGATTTTCAGATGGCCGTGCATATAAAAATAAAAGTAAGAATATTTGATAAAAATATATGATAAGAATATATATATATAAATATGTACAAACATGGTGATATATGTCAACCTTCCCTAGTAGAATGTTCGTTCAATGGGAGGTTATTCCAAGCTGCAGCACCTTTGTAAGGGACCGGTCATTAATTACAGGGGAGGGGGGGGGTCAGGTATTTTTGTGCATGAAAAGGGGGGGGGGCAAAAATTTTTGTGCAATATAAATACCTGCCCCGCATGACCGGACACTGTCGTACCATAAAACCTACAGATAAAAAATAGAGAGCAGTAGAACTGTAGTAAACTCCAAAACAACACCATTTATTAAACTGATTTCAACATAAACATGTAGATTGGAACAGCCGTTGACTCAATAAATGGTAAAGAATATATAAATTACGATACATGTACATAGGGCACAATGGGCACAGTTGCCAACTCTCACAGATCCACCATGAGCATCACAGATTTTACTAAAACCTTGAACAGTGAGCTCACAGCTTGTTAATATCTCACAGATTTCGAAAATAATCCAACTGGGTTCTTAAATATGTTGGCTTTGTTGCACATTTTAACTATTAAGAGTGACTTCATTTGCGTCAAATTACATAAAACTTTTTTCTTCTGAAAAATTTTACTCCAAAAATAGATAATCAAAACATTGCTTCATGCAACCTCGTACTTGTGGGTATTCAACAATATGGTTTTGTATATCTAAATAAAAGCTACCAAAAGTTGTGTGTATAAGGTGTAGAAGACTCTGAAAATGCCATTTCTAACGATCTGGAGACTTCATATTTTCAAAATTTCTCCCAAAGCAAAATCTCAGATGTTTTTTCCCCAAAAAGTTGGCAACTATCATAGGGTAGTATGATTAAATGTGGCTTCACTTTATATGAGCTATAAATTACGAATATGCCTTTTGTTATTTGCATGTGGTGGTGGTGGTGGCGGTGGTGGTGGTGGTGGTGTCAAGTATAATTGTGTTATTCTCAAGGGGGGGGGCAACAAAATTTTAGCATCTAATTTTTCATTTCCACCAGCCCCCCCTGTAATTAATGACCGGTCCCTAACAAAAGCTTCTTTTAAGAGCATTAGTGTTGGGTTAAGTTTATGTAAGGAGAGAGCAATTATTACTTCTCAGTGGGTAAACACTAATTGTCCCACACTAATGCGCAATAATCAAAGTGTGGTAAAACAATAGCACTATAAATAGTTTTTAGAGTATTACTGTCTAGCAGATCTTTAGATCGCCTCAGTAAGCCAATTCGTTTAGCGGCTTTTTGGCCACATAATCAATATGATTACCCCAGGTGATGTTTTCATCAACTAATACACCGAGTGTTTTAGTAGAATAAATACAGCTGATTCTCTCAGATCATATAATAAGATCCAAATCAGATTTTACTTGGGACAATTTTGTCTCGATCCAATCAACATATACTCAGTTTTTTGAGCATTTAAAGTTAATTTGTTAGTTAATAACCAATTGTGAATATTGTGTAGGTCAGTCTCCAATTTCTCTTCTATCTCCCCAGTGGTAGTAGCACCACACACTGAGAGATTAGTATAAGACTGTAAATAGAAAATTTAAAACGTAAATCTACGTATTTGTGACTTGATCGGCCAATCCCTCCCTGTTCCCATTCCTGTTTTTTCAGTGCAGAAAGAATTCCCTTGATGTGTGTAGTCGACACACATGCAGTTGCATCCTGTATTTCTGGTAAATATTGTTAAAGTTATTATTATTATTTTTTATAATGATTATATTCTTAATAGCATACTTCCACTTTTTAGTGATAATTCCATGGCCATAGCTTCATCTGGAGAAACAAGTTCTTGTGTTGAAAAGAGTTTCAGGTACAAACAAAATATAATTAGGGGTCAACATTGTATCAAGCTATTTTGTATGCATATGTATATACTATACTGTAAATTCTCTATTTACCCTCCAGCCTCTTTTTATCCCATCCCCCCCTCTTCCAATACGTTACACCCCCACTTTAAAACCTGCAAAAATAAAATACAGCCCCGATTCTCCATTTAGCCCTACCCTAGATTAGAACAAAATATGATTAAATTAAAAAATAAATGCTCCAGTTATATACAGAATTGTATACACAGAATTGCACTGGTGTGTTTAAATTCAATAATGTAAACAACAAAATAAAAATTATGCTGTGTTTTTTATTGAAACTTTATAGAGTTGTTGTTATTTATAATCATGTGCATTCGCCTATTCAACATGAAAATGTATCTAGCAAATTAGCCTCCATTCTGTAATTAGCCAACCTTTAACCCATTAACGACCAGTGCTCTACCACTGATGAGTAAAATTGTCTGGCGTCAGACAGAGTAAATACTAAAGTACGGCGCATTGCACGTTAATGGATTAATCTCCACTTTCAAACTAGCAAAATGAAATAAGCTCCCAGATGGCTTCTGCTGGATGACTGATCCCATTCTCATCTTATCAAAATTCAAGTTGGTGACTATCATTTTTATATAGTTGCAAGACAGACAATGTATCGAAACATGGAAACACTAATTCATCATCAAACGGAATGTTAGCTTCCTCCAGCACCACTCAACCTTCTGACGATTTAGACAGCATGTATGCAACTTTACTTTTTAATGAAATAAATGTTGATGTGTTTGAGAATGATCTTGTGGTGGAAGCAACAGAAGTAAATGTTTTGACCGGGTCAAATGCTGTAAGCATATAGGCATAATCTATCAGTTGATTTCAGAGATTTGGTATCCAGCATCGTAAAACTTATGTTTCTGCAGAAATGTTGCCTGGACTATTATGCTTCAAAAATGTTTTTGAGTTCATGTTCAACAGCATGAGCTACATCGTTTTTGAGTTCCATCAAACAAGACGATAATTTTTTTTTATGTGAACAGAGATTAGGAGAATCGTTGTTATATCATGAGATTCTTTTTTATCTTTCGGACCTTCGATACTTGAATGATACTAAAAATCATTCCATTATGTTAACTAGTTGCTGAAACATCTCGAATGCTTCATGCACATCTTTTGGTGAACGCCAACTTCTCATTTCACATACATATTCAAAATACTCCTGATAAATGTTTTCACTCTCATCATTTCGCTCACTTGTTTCCAGCTCGAGTAGTTTGGTGTGCGATACCTCACAAAGGCAATTATCCCCACCATAATATTCGGGTATAAAAAACAGTAAATCTGGTATTCCGGCAATAGTTTCATGCTGTGATTTTCTGATGTAATGGCTGTTCCATTGATCTTTCACATTATACAACTCTTGTTGAATTATTCTGCTATAACAGAACCACAGACATTCCATATGGTAAACATTTCCAAGTTCTAAAATGCCTGTTTGGCACATATCTTGAAAAAGATCAATCCACCATCCTGATCGGTTTCGCCTTAAAAAAGACCACCACGCTTCTATTCTCTGATTTGCTGGGGAAGACCCGTAAATATGCGATTTCTCACCAGCCCATTCATCCAAACCATCCGCTTGGAGATAGCATTGCATACCAGCAATTAAAACGTTTTCAGTCTTCACAATCTGTCCTCACACGCTGTGGACAACCACCAACCTCTGACAAAATCTAAATAAATTTCAGCAACAATCTGTGGATCATTATTTGATCTCAAGACCTCCAACCAAAGAATGCGCCTACTGTACCCACATATTGCACCATGGACTGCAAACCCATAAGGTTCCAATTTATCGTAACCTACAACACAAAGAACAAATTTCAGCTTAAAATTATTTGAACTGGTAAATACAAACATTGGAGGAAATTGTGGTTTGACAAAAAATGAGCCTAATCTATAATTCTACACTACAGCCTAAATATAAATTCATACCGTCTGAGTGCCAACACGCATTTGCCCCTTTGCTGGTGTATGTTCTTCTGTGTAGTCGTCTAGTTTTCCTGGACTGAACACCATCAGGGTCAATCTCTCTCAATAATCTGCTGATAACATGGCGGCTTACATGTATGCCATGTTTTATACGTAAAGCATGCCAGATCCCTCTGCACCCAGAAAGTCGTCCTGGGCCTTGAGTTTCTTCAGTGACGAGAGCACATAATTGATCTTTGTCAAAAACGTTTCCTTTTCTTTTCAATCCTAATCACTTAAGACGCCTTTTTAATGTGCTCAGTGATAAATGGATACCATTATTTCCAAGCAATTCGACAATAGCATCGTATGGATAGCCGCGATGGAAACACACTTTTATAACCTCACAGCTTTCGCAGTTTATTGCCCCTGCTTCTATGTCAACCGCAGTGCATCCTGAACAGGGCATGTGTTATCAAATTATGAACAAAAGCTGACAAAAGTGGAAAATAGAATTATAATTTATGACCAAAATTAATTGTTCGAACTTCAAAATTGAAAACAGCAACATATGCACCTGCAGTACAACCGCTGGTTATGATGTGAGGCCATGCGCGCGCACAATTTTACTTTCTTTTATGTGTGTTAATATTTTTTGTTTGTGCATTGCATAATAATTATTTATTTCATACATAGTTGTATTATTTGGGGTTTTTTTATATTAATTTTATGTTTAATTTTTATTATTGCGTTTCTTTTTTATTTGCATTGCGTTTATTTTTTATTTACAGCTTATACATTTTTATTAGTGTGTTCAATTATTTTTTTGTGTGTATATTTTTATGTTTGTGTGTGACCCTTGTGAGCCACCGTAAGATGATGATATGGCTATGTCGTAAGCTTTGGAAAACCCTCCTTTTGACTTCAGGCTACTGGCTTTAGCAGTAGAACATGGCATAGATAATTGACACCTGCTCATATACAATTTAAGTCCTGGCATTTGCTGGAATGCCGGTCATCTGTGACTGCTTGGAGGATGTACAGCGAAAATACAGGGACTTTTTCGATAAAATATACGAATGGAAAACCCGCTAAACAGAGAGCCAAAGTAGTTTTGAAGATTCTCGACCTGAATATGTGAAGATAGCAAAGCGTTTGATCAACTTTGAAGCGAGAGATGTTGTACTTGGCACTTGCATGCCATGGTCTGATGAATTTCAACGCTACGCGTTGCTACTTGCTGAATAGCAATGTATCAATCAGAAATTTATTCATACAACTAAACCAATGTCTCAATAATTGGAAACTTACTTCAAAGTCAAAAGGTATCGTACAATGAAACTTTACAATGCGAGTATATTTGTAAAATTATGTGCAAGAATTTCTGTTTAGAATTTCCTGTGCAGGATTGTCTGATCCTGCACTGCTGTTGACCAATCAAATTGCGTGTTTCACTGTAGTTATTATATAATTTTAATTAGACTGTTTTGTCTGGAATACCAACATGGCCACCATAGCTTTTGTTGAGGTGGTCCCTGGGGAATGAGTGCAAACACTCTATTTTATTGTTTTTATATACATTTTTATTGCATTTGTGTACATACTTTCAGACAAAGCATTAATGTGCACTTCCATATCTTCATATATTTCCCCAGGTATCAAAACCTCTCCATCCTTATTTTTTTGCACAGTGCCAAAACATGTATGTTCTATTTCCCATTCTGTATCTAGCTTTCTCTTCAAGTTTCCAAATTCTTTTCTTTTTGCTGGTCATCCTGATTTAGCTTCGCTGTTAGCTCCCACCAACTGCCCATTAAAAACACAATAAATGTCAACCAGTAAACATCTAATAAACAATTTGAGAATTAAAAAAGTGGGGGAGTTGGATCTTGTTCCAAAAGCAATCGAACCATGCCATGTTTCACTTGGCTGCACACAACGCTACCTCACTGAATACAATTGAAAAAATACATTTTTGCTGCCGTAGGCAGCACACTATTCTTGACAAATGATTTTAACGTTATGACTCGTGACAGTTTCCTTGACCGAGTTATAATGATGCAGCTTGATTCAAAATATATAAGAATTTGGATTTCTGTCAGTCAGTAATTGCTCGTAAGAGGCTGTAAAGCTCTCGTTCTGTACTTTCCACCATGATGAAAAATATAAAAAACGATAATTTCTTCACAAATAACAGACAATAATTTTGTTAGAAAATTATTTTTTGCAGGTACGTTTTAGCCAATTATTAGTATAAGGTGTTGACAATGTTTACTTATTAGTAATAAGTTTATATTGAACGTTTAAATATCATGACAGAATGATGCAGGCATGTTCAATGTTGGCAAATGTTGTTATGATTTACAAAGAAAAACGTGAAAATGATTGAAGACTTGATATTAAGGTTCTGCTCACAGGCACAGGGTATATAACTATTAACTCAACCATGAAGGAAAACATCAAAATGACATATAGTGGTTGTTTAGTCTCTATAGTCTTGTATAATAGTTGTCTATAGTGTAGTATAGTGTTGTATAGTCTTGCATAGTGTCATATAGTCTTGTATAACGTTGTATAGTGTTGTACAGTGTCGTATAGCCTTGTATATTGTTGTATAGTCTTGTATAAGGTTATATGGTGTCGTATGGTATACTGTATACTGTTGTCGTCTTGTATACTGTTGTATAATGTTGCCTAGTGTCGTTTAGTGTCATATAGCCTTATATAGTGTTGTATATATAGTCTTGCATAACATTGTATAGTGTTGTATAGCTATATATATATTGTTGTATAGTCTTGTATAACGTTGTATAGTGTTGCATAGCCTTATATATAATGTTGTATAGTTTTGTATAACGTTGTATAGTGTTGTATAGCCTTGTGTATTATTGGGTAGTGTCGTATAGTGTTGTATAGTCTTATACAATGTCGTATAGTCTTGTATAATTAACATTGTATAGTATCGTATAGCCTTATATAGTGTTAGGGTTGGGGCAAAACAATGATGGCAATGATAACATGGTGTATATTTTGAGAAAGAACAGAAAATATGCTATGTTTTATTGAGAGGACGTAGAATTGCCATAATCATTTACATATGATATCAATGTTTTTTGAATGAATCGGGAAAGTTGACAAATTTTATGTGAAAATCTAATATAGTTATTAATTTCTTGTTAACCGAATGTGAGGTCTGTACAGAGGAATATCGGACAAGGTCTTTTTTTGTACAGACTACTGAGCCTGTAGGGTGAGGTTTGTAAAAAAAGACTGAGATCCAATATTTCTCTGTACATACCAAGCAAACAAGGTTAATAAAGTTGATTATATGGTATTAAAAGGCATTTACACTTGAAACAAACACGATTTGCATGATTTGAAATGCATGTTAGTAGCGTGGTACACATTTGGTTGAAGAAAACAAAAAATACCAATATATTCCTTCTTTTCCACTAAGAACCATTCGCAGATATCTTATTAATAACAAACTAAATAATAATTTTCAAATTTTCAATTAGTTTCGCCATTTTGTGGACTGCTGAAAGTGCTCCTCAGCTAATCACAGTCTGCCATTTCACCGGAAGTGATATTTGCCATATGCCTACTAGTGATGCTTGCTAGTTTACTCCTCCATGCTGGTTGACGTGATGAGCCGACACCACTGCACACATTGTGTGGCAAGTTATCAGGTTAATCACTTAGTATCTACATGTGATGATCAACACGCATAACCTGTTATAGTTAGGGACCGCGTGTTTCCGGTTTCTTGGCATTGGAATTAGCGAATTTCGCATGCTTAAATAGCCTATATTCACAGCAATATAACTTACGACTTAGGTAAAACTTGCTTTTAAAACTTTTTGTGTTGATTAATGAAGCATAGATATACAAAAGAAGACTATTTTGAAACTTTGTTGTCGAGTTGTTCCAAAGTTAGAACCCACAAAGTTGTCGAATTTTCGTGCCGTGGAAGCCAATAAATTACATGGCACCGATATTTGTCGTCAATACCTTGTGTGTTCAACCGTGAATCTGGGGTGACCCCCGGGGTCTTTTTGGATAATATGGGTATCAGAGGAAAGCGAAGGATCTCATCTTTACCATGAGTTGTGATTTTTTTTTAAATCTCAATTCTGAATGCTTTGTACTGTAGAAAGCAATAAAACATTTACAATTTCTTACTTTTACTCTACGAAATGTCAGGAAAATCAGGTATAGTTGAAATCTTTGTTAAATAAGCTTTTGTTTGATATATATTTTGTCTTGTAAGAGTTTGGGAGTCATCCCAGATTTGCATTTAAACTTGTTATTTTATCAGATTCTAAATTGATGTGAAGTGACGAAGACACATGTTGTGAAAGTTGCAACCACTTTATTAATGAACAATTCTACAAAACCATGCTGGTGGAAAGGTGAGAACAAAATTTGTTATAATCTTTTTATGAAAATATTTGAAGCAAGTGGTTGTGTCCATGGAAACCAACATGAAATAACCAGAAATAGCCTACTTGTATTAGACCAGAATATTACTCTGCCAAAGTACATGCTAAATCTTAAGCGAAAAGTAATCAGATTCATGGAAAAGAATCCCTGTAGTGGTTGCAGTGTTATTTTAGAGAGCTTTATTCGGAGACCAGGATAAACTAGGTATGGAGCTAAATTAATATAGGGAGAAAATCCGTGAGCCAGCGAGTTCCTTGTTGTTATGATCACTTAGTTTAAATAAAAATAAAGACATTAGTACAAAGGTATCATAGTTTCGTACAGCAGTGCAGTGTCTCGTAGAGAGGAAGCGAGAATTGATGAGAAATAAGGGTAATAACATATGTGACGAGGTTTGTACGCGAAGAATTAAAATTTCCTCAAAATCAAGGAAGTCTTGGAGAGAATGCATTTCTGTATCAAAAATCCTAAGATGAACTTGTAAAAGAAATTGATGTATTGCTAAAGCATGTGGGCAGTTCTTCTGCTGAAAAGAATCACTGACTGTTAACTAATATGTTTGGGGTGTATACGCCATTATTGGTTGAACTAATGTCTGCCGTTTTATTATTAGTGTACATCAATTTTCCAATACCACAAGGATTGGATGTGCCAACAGATTCAACATGTGTGCTAGCTTTTCTAAATGAATCACCAAGACAGTATGTGGAAATTGAACTATTAATTGAACAAGCAGTCCAGTTTCAAATACATAGCTCAGTAATTTTTGTTGTAAGAAATGTTATGTTTCATCGTTACTCTGAAAATATTGAAGACAATTGTTTTCCCAAGTAAAGTGCTTCAAATTTGCAATGAATGATGCCATCAGTGTAAGTTTTGTTGTGTTGTCATGGAAACAGGCTATGTAAAGTTTGTTTAGGGTTTTTTAGTGCTTACAGTATTAAGGAAACTGTCAAAATCTATAAAATATCATGAATAAATCTTGGAAACAAAGACAAGCACATTTATCCAATAAGAATGCAGAATAATGATGTCACATGGTTTCCATGGCAACTGAAAAAGTTATCTGTGGTATTTCAGATCACATGTAGCATTGTCTTGCAAACATTTTATTTCTAAAAAGCAATATTTTATTGTGACAAAACACAATAATTGTTCAGAGCTATGACGTTGTTATGATGTCATCATGTTTCCATGGTAATGCAATTTTGTAACATTTTATGAACTTGTACTAATTAATTAATATATAACAGGTCATACAACATTTTTGTAATGGTTTTGTGTGCAATAATTTTAGTTATAATTAATTATAGTTTGCATGATAATTGTTTAACTGTTACACCATGTTGTTGCTTTGTGTGTTACCAATGTACTCTGAAAATTTCATGGTCTCAGGCATGTTAATGCCTGGGTCTGCCCACGCTTGGATGATATCTTGCGCGAGTGTTGCACACGCAATCTGTCAGTAATGCGTCTGTTAGAATATTCGCCCCTTGTGTGAGTATTTTAGTGAATTCGGGCGTTTGCTTCAAATCAAAATATAGTATATATGAGCGACAGGATTATTTTGGTATATACAATGCAAAGAAGTCGGTATACTATTCAGTTTTGATGTAATAATTGGCTCTTTGTATAGCAATAAGTATTGTATCATTTGCGACAGCTGACCTTTGAACTGCTGATAAATAAAAGCTTCTTATAGTGTGCTATCTTGTGATTATTCAGTATTAAGTGTTGACTGTTTCTTATTTTCAATGAAAAATTGCTTGTGAATTACAAATCAATTATAGCACGTATAGTTCACTCGGTCTTTTCCACCATGGCATACTTCCCTTCAAGCATTAACTATGCCTCAAGATATCGGCTTGAATGCGCAATGAATGTTGTTATTGGAAATATAATATCCCTTACAATAAGCGGCAGACTGTTTCATTATGGCGCGTGAAATTCATCACGCGAAAAACGCGTTCGACTTGCAGCAGGGTAATTTGACGAAATTTTGCTATGTTTGTTAGCTAAAAACATTAACAAGGGAACAAAGTTTCGTGCGTTAATTTGGAAACTGTACATTTATTTGTAGATAACATTTAATGACGCGATTAACATTCGTTTGATGCCGATCATCGTAATATAGCCGCATAAAATAATGAAACGAAGCCTAAATGTAAAGTTTCCGAATTTATTCAATAAACAATGATATTATGTGTGACTGATCGCAATTCTGCGTCCTCTCATTCACGAATTATACTGCTGAACAGCCTCTGAATAAAAAGTATCATTTTTTGTGTTGTTTTTCGAAATATACATCACGTGATCGTTGCCATGACAACGAAAAGTAGGTCAACTTTTAGAATCTCCTTTGATAAATCATATAAAACTTGAATGGTAATAATCAAGGCCATACTTATTTTTTTATGATTTTTTGTTTATTTTCACTAAATACACAAACTGAGACCCAGGCATTAATGTACCTGAGGTGATCGGATGAAAGGTCTGGAAGTTAGCACCTTATATGTTGAAAAATTGGTTTAAAACCAAGCATTTTGGTGCCACATTTCAAACCCAGCTTGTATACATTTACACTGGCAGGGGGGACGGTGCAGGCATTTTTTGTGCCTCTTCCAAAAAATGGGTTAAAATTCCGATCTTCAAATTGCCATAACTTTTGACTGTCTTAACCGATTTTGATGAAACAAAGACCAAAATGTTTTAAATGACGAGCTTGTTCGAAATAACATAATTATGGAGCCCCCCTGTGAATTTGAAATTTTAGCTGTTATCCAGTGATGTTTTCCAGGGGGAACGCGGGGGAACGACGTCCCCCCACCTTTCTTACCAGGGTAACAGCATCCCCCTGCCAAAATCAAACATGGGGAACACCGCCCCCCTGGCAGGGATTAAATATTAGCAAAGTTCAGTGAATGCTGTTCGACACCGTCCAAATAATTTTGGCTATCACTTGTTCTACATATGTTATTTGCCGAAAATTCTAGCAGACTAGCACAAAATACTAGTCTAGAGTCCGATAATTGACGTCCGCTTAGATAGTACTTATTGTCATCAGCACGAGTAACGTCAGGCAGCAGCCCAGCAGGATATCATTTGAATTACCTTATGCATGAAGTTAGCAGAACATGATACCTGAAAAAAAAACCTTGCTTGTGCGCGGTAGCTGTCAAAAAGGAAATAAAACCATGCTAACTTTCGAATTTCGATTATGCAATCTAGTGCTATGCGAGTCAACCAACTCAGCAAACAGGCAACTTTGCAAGTTAAATATGACGTTTTCACGAGTAACTAAATAAGCTTGGATAATAGATATCCTTGAGTCTTTCCCATTCATGTATGTTAATGTTCTTATTGAATCATTTTATGTTCCCATTGATAATTTTAATGTTTAATTCCGGGATTGCATGAAAGACTATACTAATTATGATGTATTAAATCAGCTTCTGAAAATATCCATAATTTGGGATCGCGCAACGGTATAAAAATCAAGCCTAAGCCAGAAATTGTAAAATAGGTTGTTGACCATATGATATCTAAAATCGATAAATTCTTTACTGAAAAATCTGTGGAGGACTCAATTTCAGAAGTTGAAACTGGCTGCGAAACCATCATTCAGCAGATGATGAAAGAGTAAAGAAACGCAAGTTGGAAGATAATGAAGAGACAACTACGAAGCAAGCCGTCTTGAAATTACTTTAAAGCTCAGACATTCTAGACAAATCAGTTTGTCGCCTGCATTCATAAGCAGAATATAATATATAACTATCAAATATATTATTTTTTTAACTAGAATATAAAATGTGAAATATTTTGAGAAGCATGTCTATTAGACTAAAGTCACTAGACTCACTAAACCCCCGCTTGTTTAATTTCATGGCCAATGGCTACGCCCAATTGAGCTACCACGTCCATTTGATTTTCAAGAGCATCCCCCAATTCTAAAATTAGCAAAACATTGCTGCTGTTATCCCTATTATAGTACTCACCAAAGTGACTGGATCAATTAGGACTATATTCTTTACTCGATTGACAACACACTAAAATGGTTAAATATTTTATTCGCCTCCCCTTACTACATATTATTTATTTAACTCTTCTAGGCATATTCCCTATGGTATTATTGATATAATTGGTTGACATCTGGAAGTGTTGCTTTTTTCATCAAGATAAAATGCCATGTCGTTTGTCCAATAAGTTGAGTTTAACTTCTACGCCACTCTTGCATATTTGCGCCTTTTCTGAAAATCCTTTTCACATAAATATCCTTTGCATGTATGGCGAAAACACTTTGTTCAGCTAAGAAACAAAAGTTCGGTATGTTGCTTTTCTGCGGTCAATTTGGGTTAGTTAAATTAAGCTGTGACACAGAACGACAGTAGACATGGACATCCACATATTTCACCTTACTTCATTTAATTTTTGTTCATTTTAAAATCTTCTTTCAAAACCTTTAAACACTTGAGATTTTAATCTTGCCAGCAATTTGGCAACACAAGTAGTCTTTCTCGCTGTGACGAAACAAAGTTAGAGCTCATTTCTTGCCACAAACTCATTCACTGAACACCATTTTGTTGACATAAGCTATGACATTTTATTTTAGTACTTAGGCTTCATCAGCTGTGTATTGTGAGTTATGAGTAATAAAGCATTGCTATATCTCACTTCCATGTTCTCATATAATCTTGATTTTACTAGTATTTTCTTCATTTAATGAGTTTATACTAGTTAAGATGTGAGCGAATGATCATAAACCAGGACCAGCCTGTTATGATCGAAAATGTCCAAACCAACCCCTATACAGGGATGTAAACATCGATGTAAATATTTTTTATACTAATATTAAAAACGCAGAGCTGTATGATTAACTGAATGAGTAGAAAGTCCTAGTGCACCTCAAACGTTGTCAGTTACTATGTTTATCCCTGGCCCAATGGCGTGGAGCGCTGTGCCTGGGACGAGGGTACTAATTCCGCCCGGCTATTTACACCCGGGGAAACGAAGTCTAAAGTTAATCAATGATCGTGGGCGACCAACCATGGTGAGTGGGTGGTCATCCTCACTGATCTCAAAATATGTGGCGGACTGTCATGAATAGTGAACTCTGATTGGTCAAATTTAAAAGTTGTTGTATGACAAATGACAACAGCGAATTAAACACATGGTAGCCTCAGTTTCTTTTGTTTCAACAGGGACGTTTAATCACATATTTCTCTCATTACCCATGCATATGCTTTTGTCTTCTAAATTTCCCTGGGAAACAGGGATATTTAGTTGAAACAAAGGATTTCTTTGTCTTCTACTTTTCCCCTGCATGCTTGATGAGGGATATTTAGAAGACAAAAGCGTACCTCATTACCTCTGATTGGAGAGCTGTACCTCATTGAAAATCATCGGCACAACTATGGACCGTCCCGTACACATTCGAACAATCACTTTGCCAGCTTTTATTGTCTTGAACATTTCAATGTGGGAGAAAATTCCATTTATGCGCATGCCTAAAACGAATGAACACAGAGATGTGTTTCTGCGCATGTGTATATATGAAAAGTGTTCGCACCACAATCATAAGACAATCAAACAACATTCAAAACAGGCAACACACCACGAGCGATTCCCTTGGCTACCATGTATTTACAAACTAAATGCATGCTTTGAGGGAAATTAGTGATTATTATATCGATATTATTGATGAAGAAACAGAATCAGATGGATACAACTTAATACGAGTGTGGCAGCTAAATCATGTAATCCCCACTTGTTGTCATGCGTTTGTATAATTTGCAAATCAGAAAAGTCTTATTTCACTGAATTGGTAAGTTTATTGATTTTTTTTTTTTACAATTATTGTTATTTTTCTAATATGTGTTTTATAATTATATATTGATTGCATTGCCCTTAGTCACTCCTGTTATATAAACGGTTGTGTGATTTCTATGCATGGCTTTTTTTATTGTTTAGAAGTCGAAAAAGTGAAAGCTGGACAAAATGGTATCTGTGGAAACAGTAGATAGTGGTAAACTGAAAGAAGCTGCAACAAAGAAAGTTGATGAAAGTATTTGGATTCAAATTGGCATTGAAAGTGAAATACCATAAACATTGACATTGTTATGAAAAGTACCCTTACGAAAAAATCCTATAGGAATTCCTATTAGATTTTGGCCCAATTTCCTATAGGAATTCCTATAGGAATTCCTATAGCATCCTATAGAAATCCCCATATAGCATCCTATAGAAATTCTTGTATAAATTCTCCAAATCAAATTGCCTAAAAGAGTTAACCAAGGTGAAGGAAAATGACAAATAATGATAAAATATCACAATGACTTGATAAAATATCACAATGACTTGATAAAATATTAAAATGACTTGATAAAATATCATGGCATGTCAAAGAATGATTTTTCTTTGACATGGAATGCAGATGGAATACCTGTGTTCAAATCATCTCAGTATTCCATATGGCCAGTGCAATGCATGATAAATGAGCTACCAATACATCTTCGATCAAGCAATATTTTGCTCACAGGATTATGGTTTGGTCGAACTAAGCTGAAAATGAACACGTTTTTAATGTCGTTTGTCAATGAATGTAGAAAGTTGGAGCAAGGAGGTTTTCTCTTCCAGGGAGAATCTGATCGGCGTAAAGTATATGCCCTAGTATGCTCTAGCGATGCTCCTGCCCGAGCAATGTTGAGGAACTGCAAGCAGTTCAATGGAAAGTGTGGCTGTGATTGGTGCGAACATGAGGGTGTTACAGTTGCACCAACAAGATATTATCCAGAGCGTGGAGATCAGAGCCCAAGGACAGCGCAAGGACAAGCTGAATATGGAGCAAAGGCTGAACTTTTACAAGAGGCTGTGAAAGGGGTGAAAGGGATTTCTGTTATAGATATTCTTCCCACCTTTGATACGGTACATGGCTTCACACCTGAATACATGCATTCGGTGTGTCAAGGTGTCATTCGCCAAGTTTGTAACATTTGGCTTGATTCGGCAAACCATGAAGAGGACTTCTACTTGGGCAGAAAAGTGGAAGCGTTGGATGAGCGGTTAATAGCAATAAGCCCTCCTTCAGAGATCACAAGAGCTCCACGGTCTATCAAGGAGAGAAAATTTTGGAAGGCATCAGAATGGAGAGCATTCATGCTCTATAGTTTGGTGGTGCTACATGGATTACTACCTCGTGCATATTTGAAACATTTCTTTTTACTTGTACATGGCGTGTACACTCTCCTCCGTGACAACATCACAAATGACATGCTCCTACATGCACAGGCTTGTCTAGTGAAGTTCGCCAAGGATATGGAGAGATTGTATGGTCTGCGTTCCTGTACATTTAACGTTCACCAAATGACACATTTGGCAGATGGAGTGAAGAGCTGTGGGCCGTTGTGGGCAACTTCAGCATATATATTTGAGGCGAACAATCATATGTTGCTGAAGATGTTCAGCGGCACCCAGTATGTGCCACAGCAGATATGCAATACTTTTATTTTAGGTCAGAAATTACCGGTAATTGGAAGACAGTGCATCAAAGAAGATACATCGCCAAGTGTAAAACACGTGTTCCAGAAGTTATCAAAGGGCAACTACCCAACGAAAAGTCGTCGCATTTTGGAAAGGAACGTGTCGGGACTAGGGGTTGGGAAACCTGTATTTCTTACAGCTTCCCAAGCTGTTTCGTTGGCCAAGTTCATTGACAGAGACGTTCTAAACCGTTCTGCTACCGTCTACAACAGATTCATTGTGAACAATGTTCTGTACACAGCTGAGAGCTACACCAGATCAATCCGACACCACAACAGCCTTGTTCGATTTGACCATGCAGCGTCCAAGTATGGTCGAATTATTGGCCTGTACACTGCAAAACCAGATTGCTGCTGCAGTGAAGCTGAGATACAGGCGTGTCAGTGCACTGTTTACACTGTGGTAATCTTGAAGATACTCCAATGTGAGACGGGGTCACTTTTTTCAAGTGCTGAATGTGGAGTAACTTCACATTTTCTGAAAGAATACACTGACAGCTACACAACTGTAGCTATCCACCCAGAACAGCTTGATGTCAAATGCATTGACTTAAAACTCTCCAACCGTCAATTTCTGTGTGAAATTCCTTGTAGGTTTTATGGGGATTAATAGACCTTACCGATTATTTCCGTTTACCCAATGGTCTCGTTTTCATGTTTGCTTCTTTTCTGTACTTTGGCAAGCACACGTAAAGGTTATGTTCCCACTTTTTCTGCACGAATTTGTTTGTTGTTGAGCTTAAACTCAATCATAACCTTATTCTTTTAACCTTATTGAGCACGAAATGCAAGTAAATACCCAACGCGAAAACGAGGCCATGGAGTGAAAAGTAAATAACCTGTAAAGTCTATTGGTACGGTATATTAAGTAAGTACTGTAAGTAATGGGTGCTCTTATTATCCAAAGAGGTGACTAATTCTTTTCACATAAGTCGCCTCCGAATAGAATCGAACTCACGATAGCGGAGGTGAAAGTGTTCTCTCACGATTGTGCCATATACCGAAGCCCCAAGTAAAATATGGTAAAATATCTATGTATTAATTGTATTTATTGACTTAGGAGCGAACATTTGAACTCCTGAACGAACTTCAAAACATACGGCGGAAAATTTTTATGAAATCAATTGCAAGGCGCCCTTTTCAAAAGTATAAATTATGTTATTTTCTGCCATTGACGTCAATTTCAGCCTTCGATTCAACGTGGGAACGAGGTTGCCTTCGATTTCATTTTCAGCTTTTAAAATTTATTGAAAAACAACACTCAATAGTCTAAAACAATATGCCAAATTAAAAAAACCCTGAAATGTGTCAATTGTGGAAAATCGCATATTTTATGCTCATGAAATAACTCTATATGAAATATTAACTCTTTTATGTGCATGGCATTTCTATACAAATGTAAATTACTGTATTAAAGTGGTGAATATATTTTATACCTATTTGTGGTTCTAATATAATTCCTGTTGCATTTAGTTTAGTTAAATTATTTGCCCTTGTTTGATTATACAAAAGTGACGTGCAAACAAAATTCGTTTTGACATAATTTACTTTTTTAATTAGTTTTCGTCTTAGATTTCAGTCTTCAGATTTTGTACGCAAATTAAGAAAACGCGGCAATAAGGAAATTAGTTGAACGAGAAATTATATTCCATTATGGAAATTAATTGTTAGGAATGTTTCGTGGGAATTTATCGTACAGAATCGATCCTATATATAATAAACAAAATATAATTGTTATTTTGCTGTTATTTCAGTCATGTTATGTACTATCATATATTTTATTTATGTGACAATGTGTTTAGCTGGAATTGCTAATACCAACCTAATACCGGAATATAGGAATTTTGTCCCAGTTCTTATAGAAAATTTCCCTAGGAATTCCTATAGGAAATTCTTATAGGAATTCCTATAGGAAATTCTTACAGGAATTCCTATAGGAAATTCTTATAGGAATCTTATTCCTATAGGAATTCCTATAGGAATTCTATTCCTATAGGAATTCCTATAGGAATTCCTATAGGAATTCTATTCCTATAGGATCCTATAGGAATTCCTATAGGAATTCCTATAGGAATTCCTATAGGAATTCTATTCCTATAGGATCCTATAGGAATTCCTATAGGAAATGGGGTTTCCTATAGGAATTCCTATAGGATCCTATAGGATTTTTTCGTAAGGGATGTCACAAAATGTTTTCGATTTTCCTTTGCAAGATAAGCGATCTTAAAGATAGCAAAGCAAGAAAGGCCTAGTCTGCGCGCAGACTATATAATGACATATATATGTTATTATATAGTCTGCGCGCAGGCTAGTAAAGAACAAATACGACACTTATATTGCATGTGTGAATATTCATACAAAATATAATGGTTGGTTAATATTATATTAAGATTTTGACAAACTCCAACCAATTTCGCTGTTTGAAATTCTGCTAGCTAATTTAGGCTATATATCTGCATGGTTGGTATTTATATATGATTTTGACAAACTCAAACCGTTTTCTGTGTCTGAAATTCAGACACCTAATTTATCTCAGTCTGCATGTTTGGTATTTATATATGATTTTGACAAACTCAAACCATTTTGGGTGTCTGAAATTCAGACACCTAATTTATCTCAGTCTGCATGGTTGGTATTTATATATGATTTTGACAAACTCAAACCATTTTGAGTGTCTGAAATTCAGACACCTAATTTATCTCAGTCTGCATGGTTGCTATTTATACATGATTTTGACAAACTCAAACCGTTTTCGGTGTCTGAAATTCAGACACTTAATTTATCTCTGCATGGTTGGTATTTATATATGATTTTGACAAACTCAAATCGATTTCGGTGTCTGAAATTCAGCTACCTAATTTATCTCAGTCTGCATGGTTGGTATTTATATATGATTTTGACAAACTCAAATCGATTTCGGTCTCTGAAATTCAGCTACCTAATTTATCTCAGTCTGCATGGTTGGTATTTATATATGATTTTGACAAACTCAAACCGTTTTCGGTGTCTGAAATTCAGACACCTAATTTATCTCAGTCTGCATGGTTGGTATTTATATATGATTTTGACAAACTCAAACCGTTTTCGGTGTCTGAAATTCAGACACCCAAATTTATCTCAGTCTGTATGGTTGGTATTTATATATGATTTTGACAAAGTCAAACCGTTTTCGGTGTCTGAAATTCAGACACCGAATTTATCTCTTACTATATATTCACTATACAGTATTTTTTGAAGATTGTAAAAATCTGTTTTATAAATAAGGGATTTTGAGGAAATCTTAAAGGTTGACATAAAATTCTGTGATTTTTGAGGAGGGAAATTAACCTTTCCTCCAAATTTATAAATATTATTTGATTTTAAGGTGGAAATATATAAAGTTTGCAAAAAATGTACAAAACAACTACTAAAAGCAGCAGTAAATTTTCTATTCCGCAAAATTGAAATAAATTATTTTTACACATTTTTACCAAAAACGAATTTCTCTTGCAATATTAGAGGAAAATTATAGTGATTTAATGTATTTAGTTAAATTGTGCAGAAAAATTGGTCAAATTCTGCAAAATTAAGGATATTTTTTGTGAATTTGGTAGTTTGGAATTATTGAAAATAGTTTGGAACGCGTTATATATATATATATATATATATATATATACAGTATTTTGTACAGTTAAACTAGCTGTTTAGTACCACTTCTCCGTTTTAATATAGTGCGAAAATATAGGCAAACTGTTCTAGTTTTTTATCTGATATTACATGGAATGTGCCGAAGTGTTAATTGTAGTCATCGTAGACTACTAGGGAGTAGTCCCTAGCAGTTTTTTGGTGACTGTAAACGGTGCAATTGTGGTGGTCAGGTTAGGCGTCATTTATAAACCTGAATAATAAACCTGACTGCCTGCATGTGGTATTAAAATATAAAAATTAATCTATGACACTGTGCAATAAGAAATCATTTTCTACTGTCAGGTTCTTTTGATTTTACTTAACTCCTCAGCTTACTCAAAATAGCTTTGGCATATTTAAGCTTGTTTCTCAAAAGTTGAGCATGTGAACATGCAGCTATATCCTTTTCAGTGGCAACTTTGCAGTTGTTTATAAAGAAATCTCTCTCCCATTGACTAAGCTGTCAAGCTTGTTTCTCGCTGTTGTTTTGAGACACGGGTTTCCTTCACAGCCACTTTTCTCATGAACGCGTCATAGTAAAGTTCGTCAGCGGGGAACTGTTTATACTTTTGTCTGGCTTTATCAAACTGCAGCACTTCATTCGTCTTGCCCATCACAAACTCTTGCCCATCACATCACAATTGCTTTCCCTAATTTTGTTACACATCCCACAGAATTTTCAGCTTGGACTTTGCAGTTGATACCAGAACAATCATCTTTGTTTACTGTTGCAGGATGTCTCAGTGTTGTTTCTAGCTCATTGCCTACTGAACAGGCAGAATCTGTAATGAACATAAACATACAATTAATGTTTACTAATTAAGGTTATTTATAATTCTGAGATAATACTTACTGCCGTACCATACAGATAAGCCAGAAACCCATTGTACATCTTTATACACTATTGCTGACATGGCCGTGGCTAAAACGATAAGGGGGGGGGGGGGTATATTCATATATTTGTGTTCTGCAAGACGGAATTCTTGTTTTTATGGTATGTAAACATGAATATATGAATAGACACCACCACAATTATCGTGTCTAGCTACGGCCCTGATAGGTGATGTGCTATAGTTATGGCTATATACAGTAACTAGACCTCTGGAGAATACTTTACCTATTGATACTTCTGTACAACCATGTTGCTCACTGTTAGCACTTGAGTCAGGCATTATACTGCTTGTGTTATCCTCATCAAGCTCAGCTGGTTCTAGATCAAAAGTGTTAAATGAATTATCTAGGTGGAATCCAACAATTTCCGGTTCAAACTCTTCGTTCTGTTGACGTTGTTCATCTGTGCCTGGCTGTTCTTCCATGTTAGATTGTTCTTCAGCCTGTTGTTCTTCATTAGTCGCATTGTCATTGACAACCATATTAGCACATGGTGAGGTAATCACAATCTTAAGCTGACCATGCTCATCTTCAACTCGAATGGCCTTTATTGGAAGGATAACACCATTTGTTAAGCATTGCTTCCAACAATCGATAAGGTACTGTTCTTCAACACAAAAATTGCTAGACCGAAAGTGGTGAAGTAAAGGCGCACTTATATTTGATTCCTTTTCCCCACCTTGCGCACGTATATTTGATTCCTTTTCCCCATCAAGAAATTCAGTATCACCATCCTCATGCTCAATCCACCAGATTCCTTTACCTGGCAGGAGAAAATCACTAACTCTTTCAAGGTGAGCTTGCCATGATCTGATGTGCTTCTCTTTTAGGTCTTGTGGAATTACGGTGTTACCACATGAGGGTAGTGATGCTGCAAGCTTAGAAACAGATGCTTCTTGCTTAGAGAAACAAGAGCCTTGGAAAGCTTGCATCTGTTTCTCGGCTTGCAGTCTGATGAAGATGTTTCCAATGATGTGACTCGGGTGGTAGGAGGAGGTCGTCACAGTGATGTTGGTAATGGTGTTAAAGATTCGTTCTTGCTCTTCGACATTGCATGCTTTTCCACTGATCAGGCGATGTTGTATTGCAGCGTGGCTGGTGATGTTATGATAATAATTGCCATACAGCTTACGGGTGGTAATTTCCTTAAGCTTGAATCCAAGTACTTCTCTACACAAGATGCCATGATACCATGTCATGTTGTGCATGCGAAGAACAGACTTAGGAGTTCTCTCCGCTTCTGAACTGTAAGCAATTCTTTGAATTTCCACCAGTGTGGTCAAAAGGTGCTGAACCAGCTTCGAACTGATAATCTTGGATGATTGTTTTGCAAGGATGATAAGAGCACAACGATAATCAAATGTTCGTTTAGTTTCCTTCCCACCAATTGTACAAGTAATAATGTCCTTGACAGCAATAGCCTCTCTTTCAGGAAGGTGATGTGGAAGTTCAGTAAAAATGTTTTCAATATGTTTTCCGATGTCATGAAGTGGTTCAAAGCTAAGGATCTCGTACTTGTCACAGTTGATGGATTGGAGAGTTGATGTTGGGTTTGTGTAAAGTAATGCTGGTACTCGTTGAACCCCATGTAAATCCTCTGCCAAGATCTTCTCAAGTTCATTCTTTTTATCACCCTCATAATTTCCTCTGGCATTTAGTTCTCGAATAAGTTCATCCTTCTTTAGGTTTTTGAATGGCTTGGGAGATTTTGCCAGGGAATTTTTTCTTCCTAGAGGACCGGCGAGCACTATCTGTTGTCTGTCAGACAACGACAGGTAGTGGCAGGAAAAACAAATGTCCAGTTGATATGCTTGTGCATTTGCACCACATCCTGAACAGTAAAAATTGCCTCCTTTCTGTTGACCAGCCTCAAGTTGGCGAGCTGGACTGTCACCATGAAAGAAACGCATTGTGTCAGTAACATTGTTTCCAGATTTTGTTTGGAGCTTTACTTTCATGTCCTGCAAGCACTCAAGTCGTGTGTCAATGTAGGACAATTGCTCAACATCTGAACTACCAGACCTTGCAACAATATAGACTTCAGGTGTTTGGACTTTCATTTGTATATCTATGTTCTTATTTCCAGTAAGGTTTTGATATTCTTCTGTCGTGTAATGCACCGCAGGGTCATAAAGGCATGACACCATGAAAACTAAGTGACCATGATTGGCAATTGTTGAAAGATCATGCCACATCTTCAGGTGCCTTGTACTTTCAATATCTTTCAGCCTAGCTCTCATTTCATCCTCATTTTCTCCTTCGATGTGTTCATTAATCGCTTTCAATGATTTTGTCAGACTATCCTTTGTCAGCTTGTCATATTCGTCATTGGTCCTCTGCCTCATGTATTTTTCTTGACTCGAAAGCATCCTCTCTCTTATTTCTAGCAGTGGCTGCTTTCGTCCATCGACCATAAACTCTGTTTCTACCATCTCCCCAGAATCACTGAGTACCATCTTGACATACTAGAAATAGAAAGTGAGTAAAATTTTATAAAGATAAAGTTAATATTTGCACATAATACGCCTGTGCCATATTAATTAACTGGGGTAGGAAATTATTCATGATTTGTCTTTAAAAGTGCCTTAATTATCTACTAATTAAGATTCAGTATACAGTATTAGTAGTGTTGAATGTTTGTGTCAAATGTTTTACTAAAATCAGATGAGTTGAAGTTGAGTTACTGTACGTATATACTGTATGTATTTATATGTACACATGCACACCTTTCGTGGTAGTATTTGTTGTCCAACAGTATATTCACCCGACAAGATTTTTTCTTTCATGTCAGCCTTCACACTTTCCGTTGTTTGTGGCACTGCGACACTAATTTCTCCACCATGTCCCCTCAGTTTCTTTCGTCGCACTTTCTCATCGTTCCCATCAGTTTGCGCTTGAATCGATTGATGTCAACAGCAGCAGATTTTAGCCATTCTTTTGCAATTTGACCTCCATTCTTTGCTATTTGACCCTGAGTGTTCCTGATGTTGTGCTTTCTTGCTAGAGTTGACCAGTTTATAACCATATTATCTGGATAAATTTCCACTTCCTCTTTCATTTTCTCCTTATCAAAATTTTTGTTTTGTAAGTTTCCAACAGGACTTCTCTTCTTTGTGCCAGCTTCTACACTGCTTCAATGTTTTGCATCTTCAGTACTTTCAAATGCCATGGCAAAGCGTGATCGCTGTGTTGCTGCCAAAGACTGGCGGTTACCATAGCACCTTAGGAATATAGAAGAATGTTATTTTAGTTTGTTATTCCTGTATGTTTATACATAATTATTTTTGGCTCTGCGTTAAATTTCATATTACTGAATTAAGTGGGCTGCCATGGCCAGGAGCTATGGGAGGCAACTAACTGAGAATCTGAGATAATAGCAAGCTTGACAAAAGCCCTCGACTTAGCCTGAGGGTTGCTCCAGTAAGAATGAGCTGATATGTAATATTTTACCACAAATTTGATTGCTTTAGAACTTAGAAGCCATTTAATATACTGTACCACAGACATACAGTACCTGTCGCGAGTAAGGGTACCTCCACTCGCGCGTAGCGAGTACTCGCGAGTACGCGCGAGTCAAAGCGAGTACTCGTTCTGACTCGCTACTCGCGAGTACTCGCATTTCACCTCACTCGCAAGCACTCGTCACTCGCAACTTGCGAGTGCTTGCGAGTCAAAAGGCTCAGACAATTTGTACAAATATGAAGCGAATAATTCAGCTAAATGATATAAAACTCCATAGTTATATGAAACCTAGTATGATAGATATTAGCGTGTTTATAAACGACTGCCACATGGTGGGACATATTTTCTTCGAACAAAGTTCGTAGATGGACCGACTATCTTAGAAGCGTTAACTATAACTGAGTCTATATATCAATCAAAACAAAGCTTTAAAAGCAAAACCGCCGTCAAAACGGTAAAAATGACACCAAAATGCGAATGATTGGACGAACAAATGCCATATTTAAATTTGGGACTATATATTCAAATATGGTCCGGTTGTAAGAAATACTAAGAATTGGCATTGAGTTCGGTGACGCTGTTTAACAATATAAATATCGAGTACTCGTCGACGTTGTCTTGTAGTTCCAGTAAGATTCGAGAATCAAATTAGGAGTAAAAACGTAATACTGTAAAGTGCAAAGTGACAAAATATAACTTACATTGTATATGCTGCTAGCATCTGTCTTGAATCGGGAACCGTTACAAACTCACAGTTTCTCGCTCGTTATAGTCAAGCGACTTGATGCGCTGAATCCAATTGAAGATAATATCGATTGAACCCCACGGAACAACGAAACACGAACATACCGGCTTTATTTATCGCAAAGAATTCAATTATACTAGTATCATATAATCGACAAATCCTGCCTATACTAACACAAGTATGGATTGTTTTGGCAGGTCTCATGCATGTATGGTCATTATGATACTAATAATAATAGTATTTAATATTTATATTGCGCAAATTAACATGTTATAGTATATGATCAAATGCGCATCACAAAACATAATTACACTAAAATTATTCTATGCTGAATGGTTACTAACTAAAAATATAAAGAAGATTATATAGATTATATGTTACATGAAGTATTTACATTAAAGGCTTCTTCAAAATAATAAGTCTTAACTAATTTCTTGAAAATACTAAAGTTATGCAGATTTCTAATATACATAGGTAATTCATTCCAGATTTTTGGAGCGGAGGTTACAAATGCCCTGTCACCGAGTGTTTTCTTTGTTTTTGTACTGTAGTCTTCAAGCAGTGTGCCTTCGTTAGATCTTAGACTATAGCACGATGTCTTTCTTACTTTTAAAAGATCGACAAGATAGAGAGGTGCATACTGATGGACACATTTAAAAGCAAGCATGGCAATTTTGAACTTGATCCCCAATCGAACGGGAAGCCAGTGTAGTTTGATGAGAGTCGGAGTGATGTGATCATGTTTAGGGATAGAACAGATAAGACGTGCTGCTGTATTTTGCAGCCGTTGTAGTTTAGACAGATGTACATCTGTGACACCAAATAGAAGACTGTTACAGTAGTCTATCCTTGACATTATTAGTGCTTGGACCACAGACTTTATATCTTGATAGCTTAAAAACTTTCGAATACGTCTAATGTTATGAAGATGATATACTACAGTCTTATTTATATGATGTGACATATTAAGATTGTTATCAAACCATACTCCGAGATTTCTGGCACACGATACTACTGGAACACTATCTTGACCAATGACAATACTAGAGATGTTAACCTTTTTGAGCTGAGCAGCAGTTCCAATTATTAAAAACTCTGTCTTCCCATCATTCAGTTTAAGCTTATCAACTGTCATCCAAGTCCTGATATCCTTGATACAATTCTGTAGTGCACATATTACATCAAGCTCATTAGTAGCACCGTCCGGCTTAAAAGAAAGGTATAATTGAGTATCATCAGCATACGCATGCACGTCTAGCAGGTGACACTTAACTATTTCGAATAGCTTGCTTGCGTAGATTGTGAAAAGCAACGGACCGAGACAAGAGCCTTGAGGAACACCATGAGGGAGAGAGAAACTTTCGGAGTAGTTACCATTTATTAGCACACGTTGAGATCTGTTAGTTAAGTAGGATTTAAACCATTTAAGGGCAGTATCTGTTATTCCAAAGCTGACCTCAAGACGATGTAATAACACTTGATGATCTGCAGTGTCAAATGCAGCACTCAAGTCTAAAAGTACTAGTAGCGAGACTCTTTGTTGGTCCATAGAGCACATGATGTCATTATGTACTTTTAGTAAGGCTGTTTCCGTACTATGACCAGCTCGATATGCTGATTGTAGGATTGGGTGTATATCTGAACATTTAATGTGTTCAAGTGTCTGGTCACTTACAGCTCTTTCCGTCAGTTTAGATACAAACTGGAGATTACTTATTGGTCGTAAATTTGATAGCGATGCAGGTTGACCAGTTTTCTTGAGCCTTGGGTCAACAAGGGTGGATTTCCAAGCAGAAGGAAAATAACCTAGCGAGAGGGAGGAGTTGATCATGCAGGTAATGACAGGTAGCAGTTCGTTTAGACTCTTGACCACGAGTGATGTAGGCATAGGATCTAGGGCGCAACTCTTCTTCGCTGATTTCTGAATAAGCTGGGACACCATGTCAGTTGAAAGAACCTCGAATTTCTCTAGACTTTGATTAAAACCAAACTTAGGGTCATTTATTAGTCGAGAACTATCACATTGATCAATAACCACAGCCTCAAGCTCTTTACGAATATTGATGACCTTTTTATAAAAAAAATGGCCAATGTCATTCGCAAGTGATGTATCGTCAGAGTAATCAGGGAAGCACACTTCATCCTTCGGGTGGAGGAGGGCATTTGTTGCTCTAAACAGTCTATTTTGGTCATTTCCGTTTTCGTTGATAAACTGTGCGTAGAACTCTCTGCGCGCCTTATTGCTGATGTACGTAACATGATTTTTCAGCTTTTTGAACAAGAGTAAGTCATCTTCTGCTTTGCTTTTTCTCCAAATCCGTTCAGCCTTGCGCCGTTTTCTCTTCGCTGCTGCAATGTCATGATTATACCAAGGGACCTGAGATCTAGCTTTCACAGTTTTGGTTGTCAGTGGTGCATGCTTATCTATCATACTTGTGAGGGTGGTGTTGTAGATGTTCACAAGCCTATCAAGATCTTCAGGGACAGAGTGCTCTCTTGGTTCTTTATAACATAGGACACTGCTTGCCAATTCATGTTTGAAGCAGTCAATGTCAACAGCCTTGATCTTTCTATAGCTGATTGATTTAGTCTGTAATGGTGGTTTTTTTATGGCAATGTCAAAGTGAACTGATGTATGATCAGAGAAATAACTACAGCTGCGTGGTGGAAATGGAATGATGTTTTTTGTCTTACGTGTAATAACAAGATCAAGGATATGACCATGTATGTGAGTCGACTTTGTGACATGTTGCTCAAGCCCAAAGGATTCCAACAGATCATGAAATTTTACAGTATCAGCATCATCAGAAACGTCTAAGTGTATGTTGAAGTCCCCTAAAACGAGCAGGTGTTCCTTTGATAAAATAACGGATTCCATATAGTTTGAGAACTGTCTAATGAAAGTGCCAATGGAGATCTTATCCGTTATTTCTAAGGTACTTTGGTAAGGTAAGGGCATTTGCCCCCCTTGCCCCCCCCCCCTGGCGCCGCCACTGTAAAGTTGGTATATATAAATGATGTTTCAACGCATGCATGTGTGTCTATTCGTTCATGTTTAAACTGTAAATTAAACTGACGGCTCAGTGAGGGAATTTTAGTACGAGTAAAAATCCTACGACTCTATCCGCGTTTTCGCTCGAGTTTTCGCTTGCTCTGAGATTCAATATTGTTGGCCGTCTATAATATGGCATAGCAGACCGAGCATACTAGCCTACATATAAAGTCGCACACGACGACGCGGTACTAGGCTATATGTCCTGACTATATATATCATTATGGAGGTACTGACACAGTATAGGCTATAGCACGAAAGACTGCATACATTGCATACACTACAAATTATTCTCTTTTAGGATGCGCCAGTTTTATATTTATAAACAACAAGTTGATCTTCTGCTGACATGTTTGTACTGAATCAACTTGTTGTTTATAAGTATAAAACTGGCGCATCCTAAAAGAGAATAATTTGTAGTGTGTGCAATCGTTCGTGCTATATAGCCTATACTGTGTCAGTACCTCGGAGTCCATAATGATATATACAGGAGTCAGGACATCAGATAGCCTAGTACCGCGTCGTTGTGTGCGACCTTCTTATATGTAGGCTAGTATGCTCGGTATGCTATGCCATATTATAGACGGCCAACAATATTGAATCTCAGAGCAAGCGAAAACTCGAGAAAACGCGGATAGAATCGTATAGGATTTTTACTCGTACTAAAATTCCCTCACTGAGTGTCAGTTTAATTTACAGTTTAAACATGAACGAATAGACACACATGCATGCGTTGAAACATCATTTATATATACCAACTTTATAATACATGGTCTATAACTCTAATTTGTTTGTGTTTTTGTCATTTTAATTGAGCGAAAGGTTTATATTATCACGCGCTATAAAAGCTTTTTTACCAGGTTTTTTATAAAATATTTCGTGTGAGAAAGGATCAATATTAAAGAACTGTCTGTATTAAAGTGATGCTATTAAAAATACCAACTTCTAACGGGAATTGAAAATTATCCTTTGCAGTAGCGTGCTGGGTACTATTTTTCTGGGGGGGGCAGTCGGCTGGCAACCAATATGCGCCCCTATATAAATATTACGCTTGATAAACGTGGGCCGACGGCACGAACCGAGCGCCGCAGGTGCGAGGTTTGTCTAAGGGAGTCCGGGGGCATGCCCCCAGGAAAATTTTTGAATTTAGAGTCTCTGAAAAGCCATTTCCTGGACTTTGGGGGAAGATTTGACAGAAATCTGATGGTCAGGAAACGGCATTACAACGTGTCGAAATTTGCAAATTGGTTAGAATTTAGTAGTAGTACTTAAATTGGGCAATGCTAACTACTTCCAGCAATTAATCTAATCCCAATTCTATTCTCTACTGATCTGAATACATTGGCATGGTAGAAAACCCGGGTAGCGGATAACCGGATAACCGGATAACCGGATAACCGGATAACCGGATAACCGGATAACCGGATAACCGGATAATCGGATAACCGGATAACCGGATAACCGGATAACCGGATAACCGGATAATCGGATAACCGGATAACCGGATAACCGGATAACCGGATAATCGGATAACCGGATAACCGGATAATCGGATAACCGGATAACTGGATAACCGGATAACCGGATAATCGGATAACCGGATAACCGGATAACCGGATAACCGGATAACCGGATAACCGGATAACCGGATAATCGGATAACCGGATAACCGGATAACCGGATAACCGGATAACCGAATAGTATATAGAGATTTTTTCATGGGAAATACTTACGTGTGGTATTTACGCACGCGTTATAATCTGTTTTCGCAAATTAAACGAACGAGCGAGTGCAAAATTTGTTCTTCATAGACGATACAGAGTTTATTTATATTACACAGCGAAAAATATAAAGGTTTATATGTTTCATAAAGCGAGACAATCAGATAAACAAAGTCGTGCCGTACAAAAATACATCGGAAAATACAAATTTTTCAGTATTAATGAACAGGAAAGGAAATATCAATTTATTATTATTATTTACAAATATTTTAAAACGGTAGCTCTTCAGAACACCTATGATCCGTTTTTCAAGAGGCCGTTTAAACTAATATTTACAAAGTTTAATAAAAATTACATCTAAAATATAATATAATATAAATTATCATACAGTTAAAGTCTAAGAGAATATATACAAAATATTGTGTCCCATCGTCATTTCTTTTGAATCTCATTTGGCAAATTATTCCAGCATTTTGCCCCTGAGTAGCTAATACTTTTTTTGAGGAAATTAGTCTTAGGTTTATCCAGTTGAAAATTAATTCCGTTATTTCTAAGGTCATATTTTTCATTATTAGTAGGCCTTTCCCGATTGCGCTGAGCACTTTTTGAGCACTTTTTCTTGTTTGGAGCACCATTTTGCATGTTGAGCAACGTTGAGCACTTTTTCGCACTTTGGGCAACATTTGAGCAATATTTCACATTTCGAGCGAATTTTGAGCAACAAAAAG
>CACRXK020004487.1:0-31500 GCA_902702795.2 Paramuricea clavata | reverse complement strand
ATATATATATATGGCCTTTAGGTCATATTGAGCGCTCTACAGGATGAGCCATGCCGCTTACGCATTGCGCACGCTCACTGCTTGCAGTTTGAGCGCTCTGGCATGGTTTTGATGTCCCACATTCGTGAGGCATCAAAGGTAACTGTAAATAGCAGTTACTTTCATCCTGCTCATCAACAGTACACTGATGAGGCCCATAAGGCCGAAACGGTACTGTCTGTAGTTAGATATCGCCCTATGGCCCTTAGGTAATATTGAGCGCTCTACAGGATGAGCCATGCCGCTTACGCATTGCGCACGATCACTGCTTACAGTTTGAGCGCTCTGGCATGGTTTTGATGTCCCACATTCGTGAGGCATCAAAGGTAACTGTAAATAGCAGTTACTTTCATCCTGCTCATCAGCACTACACTGATGAGGCCCAAAAGGCCGAAACGGAACCGTCTGTAGTTAGATATCGCTCTATGGCCTTTAGGTCATATTGAGCGCTCTACAGGATGAGCCATGCCGCTTACGTATTGCGCACGCTCACTGCTTGCAGTTTGAGCGCTCTGGCATGGTTTTGATGTCCCACAACCGTGAGGCATCAAAGGTAACTATAAATAAGAGTTACTTTCATCCTGCTCATCAGCACTACACTGATGAGGCCCATTAGGCCGAAACGGTACCGTCTGTAGTTAGATATCGCTCTATGGCCTTTAGGTCATATTGAGCGCTCTACAGGATGAGTCATGCCGCTTACGCATTGCGCACGCTCACTGCTTGCAGTTTGAGCGCCCTGGCATGGTTTTGATGTCCCACAATCGTGAGGCATCAAAGGTAACTATAAATAAGAGTTACTTTCATCCTGCTCATCAGCACTACACTGATGAGGCCCATTAGGCCGAAACGGTACCGTCTGTAGTTATATATATATATATATATATATATATATATATATATATACTCGTCTGAAAACAACTCAAAACAAAAACCGCTACACAACGTTACACGAGTAGGATCGTAAACGTGGGAAACCACAACATTCATATAGTGCTATTAATAGCTTTTAACAATTAAGTTCAGTAATCATTTGCAGGGAAGAATATACCATTCGAACTAAACACACGTGCATGTAAATACTAACTTATTTGTAACCATTTTTATACCAGATCATTACCTAATGGTGTCTACAGTTTGCAGTTCAATATTTCCTCGCCCTCATATGAAGGAGGAGGTTGGACCCTAGTCTTGAAAGTTGATGGAACTAAGGTAATATTAAAATTAATGCTATAGTGTGCATACAGAAGCAAGCTACCATAACCCAATATTGAAATCCACCAATCAAGAAATCTGTTAGAAATCTGTAGATTCAATTATTTAATTGTGGTGCAGATATTCGACATTTTCTTGTCGCTTCCACAAGATCTAATTTCACAGCTGCTATTGCCTTCTGCCAGTATATAAGATATGGGACCTCAAATTTCTTCCTAAAGCCCAGTTCAAGCTAGCAATTCTGTCTGCGATTTTTCTCCTTTTGGCGGATGCGACTGGATGATAGACATTCAAGACTTATAGAAAAGACTTCGAAACAGTTGAAGGAGTTTTAACATGGAAATTTCGAGCGGAAGATCAGTATCCATCTAACCATGCAGGACCTAACCTTTTAGATCTAACTATATATATAATACTACAAGAATTTGTGTTTAGAACTCGACAACTGGACTCTGTACAGTAGCTCTTGCAGTTGGTTAGAGCGCTGCACCGGAATCGCATGGCCGCAGGTTCGATGATTCCTCATTCCAGTAAGAGGGCCAGTAGTTCTTTCTCAGCTCAAGACACAAAGAATTGGAATATGCATCCGGGTATATCATCATTTGAAAATGCAAAAAGTTGTTAAAGAACAATTATTTTCTGCACAGTTGATTTGTTTTAAATTAGAAATTATCTTCCCTTAGATGTGCTAATCCTCGAGCCAACGGCGCGGAGCACCGTTCCGGACGTAGGCCCGAGGACTAGTTATTGATTGACTGATTGATTGACATCTTTATAGTTAAAACACGAGATCCATTTCACAAGTTATTAAAATATGTGCTCTTCAATGGAGACGTGCACTATGCTAGTAAACTAATTTCTAATAAATAAATATCAAAATACATACAAGAGTTACAGACTATATATGCAAAGAAACTAATACAATACAATTATTAAGAAATTTTAGATTTAAACTCAGCGAGAGATTGAGCTCTAGTGAGTTCGACGGGTATGTCGTTCCATAGGGTAGCCCCTCTATAAGTAAAACTTTTCTTTAAGGATTCAGTTGAGGGTCTTGGAATAAAAAAGTTTATGATTAGAGCCTCGCAAATTGTGTTCGTGTATCATAGAAGTTGGAGCAACTAGGAACTATGTTATTAACAGTTTTGTACATAAAAGTTTTAAACTGTTGAGTGCGTCTGGTTTCAAGGTTGGTCCAATTCAATGATGTTAATTGATATCTGAGGACCGAATGTTGTAATTGGATTCAGTAATAATTCTTGCATCCCTATTCTGTAAACGCTGTAGCTGTTGTCCAAGACCCTTGCCTAAGCTATCCCAAACAATGTTACAATAATCAAAGCGTGGCTGTATTAAAGAGTTGTAAATCAAGACAAGAGTTGACTGTGGAATTCCGCACGGCTATTTACACCTGCGAAAAGGAAGGCTGCTAGCGATTTCAAAAGTGGGGTAGTTGGTGGTCATCCTACTGATCTCAAAATATGGCGGACTGCCCGGAGGGAATGAGCCAACTGCTAAGATTTCAGTTTAAAAGAATCATGGTCAGAAATCACGGACGTAGTTTCTTCATCTTCCTTACTAATTTGCATATCACTTTGAAATATGACTCCAACAGCATATAGTAGATTGTACAACGCGATGTTGTAAATGCAAAATCTGAGAATATGGTAGATCCTTTGCAACTTACCGAAATCGCTGGTTGCAAAACAAAGCCTGTCGAAGAATTTAATGTAATATTAGCCTATTTAAGTTACTACCATTCCGGCTTTTTCCATATTTGTACAGAGGTTAATTTTTAACTACATTTGTGATTTGTCTATTTAATTCTATATAAAAATACCGCTCTAGGAATAAACTAAAAAGCAGGAGAAACTGTAACTTAAACTAGGTCAAAATTACACTAGATACATCGACAAACTTTCGTTTAGCACCAGCGATTTCGGCAAGTTGCAAACCTACCATATTCTTAGATTTTGCGATTTACCTCATCGCGTTGTACAATCTACTGTTTACAGTTAAAGCCATATTTCAAAGTGATATGTAAATTTTTATGGACTAGAATAAATTATGTCCGGGATTTCTGGCCATGGAAAACATATAAAAAGGTCGTTTCATACAATGTCAATGAGCTGCAAAGCGATTTTTTAAATTTTACTATTTATATAAAGAGACATTAGAAATTATATAATACTTTAAACATGTATATTATCTTTTTGTATTCTTATTAGTCTAGGACCTGTATATGAGTTTGTATGCATTTCATTTAGGACAGATAATCTCAACTGTTTTATATTGACCATGACGGTCAACATGCTAACGCTGCCCGAACCCCAATCCGGGGCGAAACGTCCGAAACTGACCACACCCAAAAACGACGCTTTCGCCATACTGCTATCTACCAAACCATAAAAGCTTTGGCTATTCTGAGGTGCTTCTATGGTTCAGAGATGGTACTTTTGGGGGTGGTCATTGGTAAGTGTTCAATGCCTAGCACTAATATTTCACAAGAAAATGGCCATGCAATAATCATAGTTAAACGTCAATTTGTGGCTTGCAAATTCAGATAAACAGCAGTGGACTTACATTACCTTTTTCCCTAAATCTTTTTGATAGAAACATAAATGGTACTTATTTAAATATATTATCACTGGTTTGGTGTAAAATAGTTAATATTTTCTGACCGAAATAATAATTCGAAATGTGCCTACCTCCTGCAAATGGACGTATTTGGCCAAGTTCTCCACTTTACTCCGCTGTTTATCGGCGATCTCGTCGACATCCTACAAAAAATGTAAATCATCTTAGACATAATGGTATCAAGAACATTTTAAACAAGTTTCAACTTGGTTTCAAGTAGATCATACCTGTTTAACCATCGACAAGGTAAATCCACAACTTTGTCCAAATTCGGCGCCATTTTGTCATCCCATGTCGCTTGTTAACAATTCAGCCTTGTTACTCTTCCATCCAAGCCATTTCCATTCCACTAATAATAAATTTAACCCTTTATAACAGGATGATGACCAGTGGAAGTATGTTGACGATACAACGGTTGCAGAAACTGTGTTGAAGAATGATGCAAGTGCCATGCAAGAGTACGTCGAAGATCTGTCGAACCAGTCCTTAGCTAACAAATTTCAGTTAAATGAAACGAAGTGCAAAGAGTTACGCATATCCTTCGCGAAGTTTAAGCCCGATTTTGCCCCTATTCGCATTAATGACAAAGACATTGAAGTAGTTACATCGGTAAAGCTATTAGGTCTTAACATCTCAAATGATCTTAAGTGGAATACGCACATTTCTGAGATCGTACGAAAAGTGTCAACTAGACTGTACTTTCTTAAACAACTTAAACGAGCTGGCCTTGCAACGAAAGAGATGCTGCTATTCTACTTAACTTGCGTGCGTCCAGTAACAGAATATGCCTGTCACGTTTTCCATAATTCTCTCACTAAATATCTATCTGATGACTTGGAAAAACTACAAAAACGAGCACTCGGTATCATTTTCCCACATATACCATATTGTGATGCGTTAGAGCAAGCTGGTTTGGACTCCTTGTACAGCAGAAGAGATACTCTAACGAAAAAACTGTTCAACGATATTGTTCAAAATACATCTCATAAACTGCATGCACTGTTACCAGAGAAAAATAGATCTAGTATGAATTTGAGACGTAAGAACATGTTTAACTATCCAGTGTGTAAAACGAACAGATTCCAAAACAGTTTTATTATGGCAAATGTAAAGGAACAATACATATAAATCCAATTGTAGTGTTACGCAATAATAAATTAAAACAAACTAATTTAGGACAGATACATTTTTCATAGTTTTAATCAAATTTTTAAAATTGATATATTTAATTAGTCTTGATTGTAAAGTTTATGTATAATTCAGCTGTGGTTGTATTGGGAGCTGTAAAATTTTAAACTTAATAAACTATCTATCTATCTATATCTATCTATCTATCTAAACTAAAAAATCTAAACAAAATATAAGAAATACGCCATTTTATCACCATGTAAAATTTTGCCCACGAGTCTTTCAAAACATTCCGTACAAATATCGCGTGACAAAGTAACAGGGACGTGACAGGAGGGGGTGAATTATTTCACGAAGATAGAAGAAGGCTGCGTGAAATAGACTAAAAGCTAAATACAATCATACAAATGTTGTTTTATTTCTTGTAGCGACAAATATATACATATTATTATTTATTATAAATATAAAGTCATACAAATTAAATGTTGATTGTTGGTTTTACCATACTGTGTGGGCTTTCCTTTCATTTTCAAGTCCTTACCCCCCCTGTCACGTCCCTGTTGCTAAACCACGCGAGATTTGTACGGCATGTTTTGAAGGACTCGTAAACAACATTTTACATGGTGATAAAATGGCGTATTTCTTGTATTTTGTTTAGATTTTTTAGTTTCCTCCTGTTATAAAGGGTTAAATTTATTATTAGTGGAATGGAAATGGCTTGGATGGAAGAGTAACAAGGCTGAATTGTTAACAAGCGACATGGGATGACAAAATGGCGCCGAATTTGGACAAAGTTGTGGTTTTACCTTGTCGATGGTTAAACAGGTATGATCTACTTGAAACCAAGTTGAAACTTGTTTAAAATGTTCTTGATACCATTATGTCAGAGATGATTTACATTTTTTGTAGGATGTCGACGAGATCGCCGATAAACAGCGGAGTAAAGTGGAGAACTTGGCCAAATACGTCCATTTGCAGGAGGTAGGCACATTTCGAATTATTATTTCGGTCAGAAAATATTAACTATTTTACACCAAACCAGTGATAATATATTTAAATAAGTACCATTTATATTTCTATCAAAAAGATTTAGGGAAAAAGGTAATGTACATGTAAGTCCACTGCTGTTTATCTGAATTTGCAAGCCACAAATTGACGTTTAACTATTATTATTGCATGGCCATTTTCTTGTGAAATATTAGTGCTAGGCATTGAACACTTACCAATGACCACCCCCAAAAGTACCATCTCTGAACCATAGAAGCACCTCAGAATAGCCAAAGCTTTTATGGTTTGGTAGATAGCAGTATGGCGAAAGCGTCGTTTTTGGGTGTGGTCAGTTTCGGACGTTTCGCCCCGGATTGGGGTTCGGGCAGCGTTACCATGTTGACCGTCATGGTGAACTTAGCCTAAAACAGTTGAGATTATCTGTCCTAAATGAAATGCATACAAACTCATATACAGGTCCTAGACTATATGTGGTTGTGAAGCAAATTCACTAGCTAAAGTCGATCGCGTCTAGTTTTGTACGATGCAAGTGAACTAAGCCGACGTTAAAAGAAAGCCGGGTGTTGGTCCACCATGCATAGATATCTTATATACACTAGATAGCGCATCTAGTTATTCTGCAATTCAAAAATTGAAGCCGTGATTGCAGTTTCAGGTCGTTCCCATGAAATGAGAAGATTCGTATATTTTCTATTTCTTAAACAGGGAACTTAAATATTAAGTCAACCCTATTCCAAATACATTTTTAAACTATTCAAATGATGAAAGTTATTGTTATTTTTAAGCGTTTATTAGCGAGTGGGAACGACCAACATGGCCGCCATCTATTCAAATGGGGGTAACCGCTGGAATATTCTTGGCTTCAATTTTACTAATAGAGATGCGCTATCTAGTGTATATAAGATATCTGTGCCACCATCTCAAGACACAAAGACTTCATGAAAGTCTATACAGCTGCCCTACCGCTTGCACGGGCTTTTCACAAGCGGTATACTTGCCCAACTAAGTGTAAAAAACTCAACTTGTTGTGAAATTGAAACTGGTCACTTTAACTTTACCACAAATCGTGATGATTCTGAAAGTTTTAATAATCTTTATTTCCGTTCGTTATTTTCGATTGAGCAATAGGTCCAGCTTACGGCTAAAACATCAACAGGTAAATTTTACGTTCAAGCTCGTTCAAGCCAGGAAACAAATCTGCCTCGTTTCTCCGCAGTTTCACCCGCATACATATCCGTTGCTACTCCTTACTCTCAAAAGACAAATATTTTCTTCAAATAAACTTGCATTGAGCAAGTCTTTTATTCAACTGACGAAGGGTTTTTGCTCCAAGAACTTTTCTATGTCTTTCAGCTTAACCCTATTTGTACCGGGGGTTTTTCATGTTGATATGACCGGGGGTGCGCTGATAGGGCGCACCCCTCAGAAATTCTGTCGATTAACTGCTATTATCCTATAAGTTTTATTTTTAGTAAGTTTTATCTTTCTTTAAAATTAACCTAAAAATAACAAAAAAGTTAAATTCACATCCAAAATGCTGTTTTTTGGCCCCATTGAATATGACCGCCTATCCGAAAATGGCGAATATAGCTAATATTTTACCCATTTTGGTTATATTTTGTAAAGAGATAACAAAACATTTTGGATGTGATATTTTTTGGGTCTTTTACATTCAAAAGACATACTTTTATGTTACAGCATATCTCAGTTGTCCATAAACACCACTATTTTACTTTCCAAGTTGGCATTTCTGTGCCATATGAAAAGACATACAACTGAAACTTACCAGTCTCTCATATAAACAATCCAAATCATTTTCAAGTTTCAACATCACTGATTTTACCTTCATATCTTTGTGACAGTGTCATTGTTGTATAAATAATGTTCCATTATTCTCTTAGTATGCACAATTGTGCATTCTGTTGAAACTCTAGCACTTTTTGGCATAACTTCTGCAGTGTAAACATAAAATTCGACCAACAAAAGTTTGTAGAAAAAATACGAAATGGCAGCCATGTTTTATACCAACATACTATGTGTTACATGAAGTGTAAGGCAGGTGAGCTACGAGATTCGAGCCTGCAGTATAGTTTTGAAAACACAATATTTACTTTGAAAATCATGGCAATCATTATGGATTGTATGCAAATGTTTTACTCTCATTTGGAACTGAATTTCTGGTACGAAAGTGTTCAATATATAATGCATCCTACAAGTTTGATTCTTGCTGAAAGACAGGGAGATGTTCTGCCTTGAAGGTACAAAGAAATATGTATGTGTATTTGAATATATAAAAATATTATAAATAAGTATTTTATATTATATAATAATAAGTATTGTATAGTATGCTATATTATATGTTATACTATATTTTACTATTTTATATAATATATTATGGATATTTTACTTTGCAAATCATGTGTAATAATCCATATTTATATGTTCTCTAATTATATAATGTTATTTATGCCCTGGGAAGTGATTGAAGCCAAAAAATACTGTCCAACCCACATTTACCCATTTTTGGCCCCGACACCTTCTTTGAAAAATGTCGCCAAACGTCCGGATAACTTTGAATTTTCAGAAAAAATTTTTCGCAGTCATGACGGCAGATGAAAAATATTAAAAGTCATGAAAGCACAGGCAAATCGGATCATTTGTTCAGGAATGACGGATAAATATTTATAGGGGTGCGCTCATTGTGCGCACCCCCGGTACAAATAGGGTTAAATGTTTGTCTTGTGCATGCAGTATTTTGCACTGACAACGTTCGAATTCTGCTGTATACCATCTAAAATAATGTTGTTTTCTTCGCAATTTAGCCAACCTTCAACTATAGTTCACCGTACTGGACAAACAAGGCTACTTTTGCAGTTGAAGATGGACTTGAAGGACTAACAGAAAAAGAAAGCAAATTGGCATCTTACTGGAACACTCCTTTTACGAAAATATGTCTTGGTATGACTATTAATGGTAACAGGAGGTGGATGCTGCTAGAATACAAAGCAGATTCCCTTTACAGCGTGATTGCAGACGGTCAATCCAGAAACACAACTGCTGGAATAGAGAATTGGAAATCTCTCATAGCTGGCTCCTTCTTACAACCCTACTGCAACTATGAGAGCTTCAACATAAATTTCATCAACCCTCCAAATTTTTCTCTGCGTGCCCGACTTGGTTTGGCTGCGAACAATCAGGATAATTGTTTGTCCTGTGACTCTTGGATTGGTTTTGGCGTACACTGGCGTAGTAATTGTAAAACAAGTGAAGCATTTCGTGCCTGTGGAAATGCATTCATGTGCGGGAATAATGTTATAGATAACCCAGCATTTGGATATATTTTGGTGCACTAAAACTTTGAGAATTCAAATTAGCATATAATTATATATTCATTGGATTTTCTTAATAGTTAAAAGCAGTGGCGGAAATCTTGGGGAGGGGGGGGGAGGGGGCGGCCGCCCCCCACCTTCACGGAAAATTGATGAATTTTCGGAAAATTTGACCTAAAAGAGGGCTAAAAACAGTCTTTTCGAAAATTGTCGGAAATTTAGGAGGCTTTGCCCCCCCCCCGGAAAAAGTGAATTTCCGCCACTGGTTAAAAGAAACACTAGTTGACGTGTAATGGGATTGTATAATGTTATTGTATAAAACTTCAAATACATTTAATAATATTTTAATGCAATATTTGCCAACTGAAGATTTTGACAGATATACTAAAGAGTCAGATATACTAAAGAGTGCACGAAATAATTTTTTGTATTATTGCAATAAGATCAGTTCGAAATATTTTCGAGTTGGCAGAAGGCCCTTTTTTAAGAATTCGCCAGTGCATGGGGAGGGGGAAAGGAATCTACAGAAAAGGACCATATTGAAATGGGTAAATATCAAGATTTTGTTGCCACCTCACTCGATTCAATAATTTCCATCAACAACACCATGCAACTATATACAGATGGTTGTTCGTGGCATAAAGCCCCTGGCGTGGTGTCGCATGTATAATCTGGGGACATTCTCTTTCAGAAAATTTTAGTATTTTTCCACCCCTAGGACTGCATTTCGTGCGTTTTTGAAACAGAGTTTGGTTATACAGCGCTATATTATTCTATTGTAGATAGACTGAATCTTCAGTTAAGTACTTGCATGGTATGTTTATGTAAATACCGCAACTCAGTCACTAACTTGTTGAATCAAGAGTCCTAATCAAGACCCTTAAAAAGATATTGAATCATTTGAAGATAAAAGACATGACATAAGATTCACAAAGCAGGGTTTAGTTACTAGAATATCAAATCTCCCTTCTAAATTCCATTTTCCCTCCAATGTTTTGCTTATATTTTAGAGGAGACGGACCTTGACTGGGGGGGGGGGGGCTAAATGGTTGAATGAGGGTTAACTGACCCAACAATGTCTTTCGAAAAGTGAAAGAATAATGTCAAACATGAAAATTGAGAGAAACAGTCATTAGTTTTATTTGTTTTGGGGTATAATTTGAACAAAAATGAATGACCAAGGGGCGATATATTTTATACATTTATAAATTTGTTAGCATGCAATACTTTAACCTGTTTGTATATAAATATATTATTAGTTAGAATGCCTTGCATGACTCGCCAAATTCAAAAGAGTCAAAACAATACCAAAATTGAACCCCTAAACTACTTTTTTGCGGTCATTTTGACTCTTTCTAATTTAATTACAGTGTATAAATGTACAAAATGGTTTTCTATAACTGAGTACTTCATGTAAAAAGAATATAGGGGATCTTGAAAACTACTGTATAGTTATTTTTTGTTAGGAAAGGAAGATTAATTGATGAATATATACACTGGAAGGAGATTATAAAATGTAGAATAAATTTTAGACAATTTTTTCTCATGGCTGACAATCATGAGTATATTTTTTCTTTAATTAAAGTTTTATAACAGACAACGCATTGTTCTGACCTACTTACATACAATTTTGGAAAAATTTCAATGATTTTCCCATTTTTAGCTGAATTGCTACGTAAGATTAATTGGCATACTCACTACATCACACAAACCCAATTCAAGCTTTTTATTTATATATGTTGACATACGGAGTTACCGATCGTAAACTTGCACTAGAATTTATTGCAAACTTCCATCTCCTATCAGTGATTTTGGGATTATGTGAGATGAGCGCAAGCAAATTTAGTCGCACATGCGCTAGCCTGTGTACAGCCGTTACTCTCGACGAAGCGCGCGAGAGAACGTCTGTGAGTTGGATGCATAATCCTTGTTCAGGTCACGTGGATAGTTCCCAGATATGGGGACCGCCTCTGATTGGACAGTGCTTTATTTGAATAATTTATGACAAATGAAGCTATTTCATTGGTTAATTGATAATTAGCATGCGTTTAAAATAACAACACAACAATTTTAAAATTCCAGATCAAGAATCAAGATTTCCTTCGGGGCATACAAAGGTTTGAAAGACTTGAAATACAATCTGTTGAGTTTAATTTTGTGCTGTATCGAAGTTTAAGAAAATCAAGATAAAATTCTTAGTGTTTGGACACAGGCTACACATGGCTACACATGCGCAAAATATCAATCTTTTTACGTGCTGACTAGACACGTTACACACATGTTACACCACACGTTACACAATAATCTGTAGTAAAACATATAGAGATATGACACGTTACACCCATTATTTTTAAAAAGAGACATATAGTACTAGTTCTTCTTTTATATAAAATTGGGTGTAACGTGTCATATATATTTCTATATATTTCACTATAGATTATTATGTAAAGTATGTGTAACGTGTGTGTAACGTGTCAGCGTTTGCTTAATTAAAGCAAGTGCATAAAATTTACATGAACTAATCACTTTAGATTAGTTGGTGAACATCCCACAAGCACAACAGCTTATACTGCAGTATCTGCAGTATAAATGACACTTGTGTCTTACCTGGTCTTACTAAATCGCAAAGTATTTTAATAGATCGTATTCAGCCTACAACTGACTTTGCCCGCCCATTTTCCCAAAGATTTTTCTCTAGTAAGTAAATGCATAGTAAAAAAAAATTAATTTCGTTAGAAAAACTTTATCCTCCTCCCCAGGCCCAAGCTCGGGCGGCCCCACTGTGAGGGCCACCCGAGCTTGGGCCTGGGGACGAGGATGAAAAACTTATTTATTCTTGCCCAGTAGTCCCCCGCGCAACCTCCTTGCGGAATTTCTATACTTTGGGGGACAAAAAACTTTCGGTTAATTGATTGAAATATGTCAATTTCCCTAAATGTCAACTTCACCGCTAGAGTTTGGCAAAATTTCAAATTTTGGACAGCTAACCCCCAGACCGGCTCGATCTCAGACAATCGCGTGCAAAAATAATGAAACTTTTGATATTTCGTTCTATTTCTGTGATTACTCCCCCCCCCCTCCCCGCTATTCTATTTCTGTGATTACTCCTCCCCCCTCCCCGCTATACAGCGTTACATTATACTGTACGTAGATAGACCTATATAATAAAACATTTATCCCTCGCTCGCCGTTGTTACCTTCGGCTTTTCCTTGGGCAATTAACAACGGCGGTCTCGAGTACACAAAACACGCTGGTTCCCTCGGTCTCAGTAAACAAGTGATAAATGCATTTCATTGCGCCATCCGCATTTTATTCTTTTTTTCCACAATCAGGATTTTATTCTTTTTGTCCGCCATCCGCATCTAATTTTGTCCGTTTGTCTGCGTTTTATTCATTTTTGTCCGCCCGTATCCGCGCTTTATCCAATCTGGTACTTTGTTGCACACCAATCTTGACATTACTCGTGCCAGTCCCCTCGCGAACTATGTATAGTGTGCTTGAATCGAAAATTTTGGATGTCAAATTTTGAGAACAATGGAATGATGACGTTTTGTGACGTATTGTTCACTCTAAAATTTAAAGTTACATACTCCAGATTGTTTACGGAAGAAATATTAATCATCCGAACATAGTCCGAACACCCATCACGGCGATGGCATTTTCTAATTCTAAACTAGCAGACGACAAGGGATTCAAGGGTTGTTCACCATTTACATGGAAAACCCATCCGGTTTGAAATTGTGCTAATGGTAAGCAAAATTTCGGATAGAAAATCCCATTCGGATTATGCGCTTTCCATTTAGAGTGACTGACCGGAAGGCACTGAAGGGTTTTACCATTTACATGGAAAACCAATCTCGTACCCAGAGCAATGCCTGTGCGCGGGCTAGGATGGCATTGGCTCTGGGGAAATTGAATTTTTCCTGTGCTGTGATTGGTTTAACGTTTATCAATCGTGCATGCCGACAAAGAACCGGAACCCCTAAATTTAGGGGTTCCGGTTGTCAATTTCCCCAAAGTCAATGCTATCCTAGCCCGCGCACAGGCATTGCTCTGGGTACGAGATTGATGGAAAACCCATTCGGTTTGAATTAAATCGCGAAGAGCCTGGAACTGGTGAAGAAATAAAAAAGATGTAAATGGAAAAATTCACCGGTTGAAACGTTCCAATCGGTAAGAGAGGACAACCTTTTCAAACGAACCGTTTATTCCGGAAAAGTTCCGGTTGGGACGTCGAAATATACTTGTTCCATTTACTTTCCATATGGAATCACCGGAATTTCCATGTAAATGGTAAACAGCCAAGGTTTTCGCCGAATATTCTTCAAGCTGCAAGAAATATTATCTTTATTAGTTTTTATTAAGGTAAGATGAAAGTGTAAATTTATTTCGCTATGCTTTAAAGCGAACAATGACTTTTGTTCCACGACTTTTAAGGGCAGCTTTCTTTTTTTAGGTGCATATTGTTTGCGGAAATTGTTGGCGCTCGCTGAATAGTGAATACCAACATTGGCGTACATGCACCCTGCAAAGCTGTGCAAAAATAGTGGAATGCAGACTCAATGCACTCTGGTCGCTGATCGGTTTGATCTGACTTTCATGTCGGGTGTTTACACGTTTTCAAACAAAAATTAAACGAAGCCATTGCTCGTTACAAACGAAGGCATTGTGCTCGCTGATCAATACAAACGAAGAATTGTTGTGTCTGTTGGCTGTGAACAAACAGAAAGTTTATACAACAGTGAACTGTAAAAAATACTGATTACTGAACGAAGCGCTGTGCTTGTTTAGACAACCAGGAGACAACCTTGCGGTGAGTAACAATTGAGGGGGGCATTGAGAATATTTAATGATTTAATGAGAGTATAAACAACTGAGCAATAATATCGTGCCCGACTTTGCCCGACTAGGAAATACTTCCAAAAACTTTTCAACCCGACTAGAACAGAAGAAGATAACTTTTAGTTATATAAATGTTATTTCAGGTGGTTATAAACATCATTGTATTGATAATATTAGTGCAAGTATCTCACTTGTCTTGAGTATACTTGTGTATGCCAACAATTGGCAGAACATATTGCACGTTTTAGTCAAGTTATATATAGTGTCATTTTATACTCAAATGTCATGCCAGATTATACCGGTATTCCACTGTTGCTGAGAATGGCAAATGATGTTGAGGAAAATATTTATGTACGTTTTTATGCGCGAATCAAATCGAAACCTTGACATCCCCCCCCCCGGGCATACCTGGGAAATTTGCTTGTTTAGTATTTGAAGAAGGCGGGAATTTGCCCTTTTTTCTAGTGGAAGGTGGGGAATTTGCTTAGGGCGGTCCGCCCTCAAACTCCCCCCGGAAATACGGCCAAAGCTCTGCTGGCTAGTCGGGAATTTGAATTTTTCTTTTAAACACGTGTGCTGAATCCAAAATGGCGCCAATGACAATGGATGAGTTCAAGTGCGAAGAAATTAACTTTTTGGCCACAAGAAAACGGCTTTGAACGATTGAAGAGAGTTTCTGAAGGAAAGAAAAACTTTGTAATTCCAAAATTACGAAATGCTGTAGCTTCGAATTCGTACATGGGGTGGGGTATTTGAACTCCAATTTTTCACAATACACCACGTATTTGAACGGGAATTACAAATATATATGTAGGGAATTTGACCTGACCAAAACGTCAAAATCCAAATTCCCGGGGGTATGCCCAGGGAGGAGGGGTGTCAAGGTTTCGATTTCGGATTCGCGCATTAATAATTGATAATCAGGCTTAATTAGATTCCTATAGCAACCCAGTGTGAATTATTGTCTGCATATATTATGCACCAGTCAATGTACCCCCCCCCCCAACCGGGGAGGGGCGGGGATTTTGACTTAGCGGGGTAGTAAAAGTGCGAAATTGTCCCCGCCCATGGGGAAATGGTAATTAGTCAATGTCCCCGCATGTCTCTCAACCCCGGGAAAATAGTTTTGTATATTTCATAGATCAGCAATAGAAAATCAAATGCATTTATGTTATTGTATTTAAACTTTTCTTGTAAAGAAAACTAAAACAGCAATACAGGTTATATATGTTAACCACTGAATCCATTCCCCCGCTTTCGTCCCCGCATCGTCTACCGAAAGAGAAAATGTTGTCCAAGTCCCCCATTATCGGGGACATATTTACAATCAAAACTGACCACGTTCCCCGCTAAATTCCCGCCCCCTCCCCGGTTGGGGGGGGGGGGGCGAGGATTTACATTGACTGGTGCATTAACTTAACTATACCAGCAGTAATAGCATGTCAACCGACTTTTGTATGGCGGTCTGTTTATTCTCCGAGATATGTCCATTGTTAGCATAATATGAAATAATTCTACCAGCCTATTCATATGTTCATCTGACTGTGTCACTATACATTTCCGCGGGTATACTATATTTTTCGATAATGCTCACAATTTATTTCTTATTATATAGTTTTGCAGTTCTGACTGAATACAATCTTAATCATTACAATGAATGCTGTTATCTGAAGCTGATGTATTAATTAAACAAAAATGTCAACAAGGGTAGCCTTGAAGGTGCCATTAGGACAAAAACTGACTTAGTATTTCTATATATGATATTATACAGTATTCAGTGGCAAGCTAGCTATGGCAACTGGTCATGCTATGCTAATAAACCTGCATCATTTGAATAATGCAAATAATAAATTTGCATAGCATGACCCAGCTGTTGCTATGGCTAGCTTTGCCACAGACAGCGTTATAATTATACATACAAAAGTAAGAAATTATAAGCATTGAAGGTATTCATGCATATTATACCGTCCATGCAGGCCAGGCTAAGAAAGTAGAATTAGAATATTTAGCTGACCTTCGACTTTGTGCAAGGTGTTTGATATTCAAATTGCATTTTCCCTACTTCCTTACGGGCTATTTACATGTTGGAAGGTGGGGTGATTTTGATGTATTGAAAAAAGACTAAACAAAAGTTTAAATGCTGGTTAACAGAACTCAAATGTTGTACAGAAGATCTTGCAGTTCAAGAAGATTATTATCGCCAGGGGCATCGGAACGGTAAAAGAGGCACACTTTGCATCCACGGAAGGCAGGTGATGACAGGTAACAGTGTAGGGGGGTCCTGCACAACCTTCATTTACATTTCTATATTGAACCACACTTGCAAGATGGCGAATTTGCGTGTGCATTTTTAAATCAATTTTTTTGGAATAAGATTTGGTTAACGTTGACTGACCTATGACAAATATTGTGGCCTAATACACGAAGAAAAGAATCATCGAAGAAATATAAAGGAAATCAACCGATTGAGCGTTGAAAAATCAAGTATGGCTTTGGCTCTCACAACACGTGTCGATCTATCATTCTCGCGCTACCAATTCGACGAATTCAAGAAAAACACTAAAGCCCGTCAAGTTCCTTTCGAAGAAATAGACTATTCGATATACAAAACAACCTCCAACTGTATCGCTTTTACTACTAGCGAAGAAAGAATTACCACGTGGATTAAAACGTTTTATCTCCGCTATTGTGCCGAAGCAATCAAAGATGGCGGCACAACACTTAAGTCAACATGGGATGAAACACCAGCTCAAAACGATGCGACCAAATCGGAAAAGATATCCATTACATTGTCGACTGAGGACGAGAAAACTCAAGTAAACATTGTCACTATAATAATCTACTGCAGTACTGGACGAATCCAGATTCAAGGTAAATCATTACGTGTTTGGGGTGACAGTGAATTCCCTATCATCAAAGATCTCGTCGACCAAAACGTTAGAAATACATCAAATTTCACATCATCAAAGAACATACAATCTTTCCTAAAAACTGTCTCGCAACCCCCAATGGAAAATGAATGTGACGTAACAAATCCAGCAATTATCACAGTCACAACCGAAGACCTCCCTCCTCTTTCAAATCCTTCAAACCCTTGCTGTGAAAAATCCCTTACCACCATGAAAAATAACATGGCGGACCTCGAATCGAGCTTTGTATCCTTCAAGCAAGAGATCTTCAAATCATATGAAGACCTTAAACATGATCTAACATCCAAAGATAAAGAAATTAATATGTTAAAGAAGAGAATTGGCAGTCTGGAAGCAACAAATGAACTACTGCGAAAGGATAATATTGAACTGAATAGCTTATCCAAAAAGCAGAAACAAATTGAGAAAAAAGTTAGTAACACCATTGACCAATATAATAAACTCAAGAAAAATAATGAAGAGAACCTTACCCCCCAAAAAGAAGAATCACCCCAATATTCCGCGTCAACTGAAAATGTTATACCCAACATTCCTACCCACAATATTTTTTCTCCCCTTAACGAGGAAAATCCCAACCATGACATCTCAATTAATATATCACAAAGTTTGCAAGGTGAAACCAAGAAGGCCTCACCCAAAACATTAGACGCAGAAACAGTCATCCTATGTGACTCAAATGGGAGAAAACTCGACCCCAAACTGCTCTGCCCAAATTCATCCACCGAATACCTAAAATGTCCAACTCTAGAATCAGCAAATCAACTCATAAACCAATATGAATTCAAACAAACCAAGACCTTCATTGTTCATGTTGGTACAAATGACATTGAAAAGCTCCCAATTAACAAAGTCACAGACCAGACAAGATCTCTTCTTACCTCAATTGGAAACAAAAATCCTGAGGCACGGATCCTGCTATCAAATCTCCTCCCTCGTAGTGATGAACTCCTCCAAAAAGCACAGAACCTGAACAGAAACTTCCTCCAAATCCCTACCGAATTTAAAAATGTTACCAACATTGAACATACAAACTTGTTCCAGTCGACATCGATCTTATATGATAAAAAACACCTTAACGACAAAGGCATCAAGATATTTGCTAAGAACCTAAAGAGTGCATTCTTTGGAACGCAGAAGACCCATCGACACATCAAAACCAAACGACAGTTCCACCCAGATCCAAATAAACCATTCCTCCCAAATCCACTACTCCACTCAAATCCACTACTCCACCCAAATCCACTACTCCACCCGAGTCCACTACCCCACCCAAGTCCACTACTCCACCCAAATACATTCCCCCCTTCACACTTCCCCAAACCATACTACAATACTCCACCATTCCAAAACTACGACCATCACTTCCCACCAATGGAAAGAAATACAAATCCAAACAGCCAGAAAATATCATCAGAAGATGCCAAAAATCAAAAGATCACAGAAATTGCAAAGCTCCTCTATGGTCTCTTTCAATGAAATAAAAAAGGTTGTAAGTAACAAAACACACTTTTCTTAATATATATATAGATTTGTAAATATATAATCTCTAGCACATAACATCTGTCATAGGTCGGTCACCTTCTCCAATCTTTTCCTAAAATCCAAATTGACCAAAATTTACTCAAATGTACTCCAGGCTATCATTTAGTGCTTAGAATATAAATGGCCTGAAACATAACACTATCGGTAACAAGCTTACCAATGGTGATTTTGTACAAAATATAAAAGATCATGACTTAATCTTCTTGACTGAAACATGGTCCAAAGAGACAAACAGTATTCCTGGTTTCAAGGCAGTATCTACCATTACGGCAACTCCCAGATCCAATCGTAGTTGCCGTTTGTCTGGTGGAATTTCAGTCTTGTTTAAAAAACAATTGGAAACCTTTCTCTCAATTGAAAAACAAACAAAAAAATTCTTATGGTGTCGGATAGATCGTACAATTCTAAACCGAACAAAAGATCTATTTGTTTGTGGAGTCTACATTCCGCCAGAAATGTCTCCATACTTTGATGATGAAATATTTGAAGAACTGGAAAATGACATTTTGAATTTCTCCAAAAAAGGAAACATAATGATGTTAGGGGACTTTAATGCCCGTACCAGCAATCTGAAAGATTTTGTATCAAAAGAAGGCAACACCTTCATAAATGACATCTCTGAAACATCTTTTGAACCAAAAATCAGAGAAAGTTTTGATAACTCTACTAACCAGCATGGTAAAAGTCTTATTGAAATTTGCAAAAATTGCAACATGAGAATTCTGAATGGAAGAACTCTGGGTGACTCGTTTGGTAAACCCACTTCCCATCACAAAAATGGAACTAGTGTAGTTGACTATATAATCTGTGACCAAGAGCTTACACAAACCATCGAAAACTTTATTGTCAAACCACCAACCTACTTATCTGACCACAGTCAAATTGTGACGTGGATCAGAACAAAGCAAAATATTAACTCAACTAGCAACATAACTCCGACTCCCACATCTACTACTCATAAACTCCCTTATCAATTAACATGGGAAAATAATTCGCCGATCTCATTCACTGAAGCTTTAAAATCAGTCGAAATCCAACAAAAACTGGAAAGTTTAATCATGTATGACACTCCCCTCACGCTTCCAGAATGCATGGAAGATATTATTTTACATGTCGGAAAGAGTTCCCTCCAAATAAAAAAGACCAAATTCAGAAACAAAATATCTAATGTCTGTAATAAGAAATGGTTTGATAAAGAATGTCGTTTAAAAAGACATTCAGTTAGGAAACTTGCCAACCGAAAACACCGTGATCCCCTTAATAACGACATAAGAAACGAATACCACCTTGCCCTCAAAATTTACAAAAACACGTTAAAACGTAAAAAAGAACTTTTTCATGAAAAAAAAACTAGAAGAACTAGAAAGAGTGTCTGAAAATGACCCCAAAGTCCTTCTGGAAAGTACTTAAGAACATGAGTGATGAACTCGAAGACTTTCATTTAACAAGCCGGATGTTACAGCCAGCATAGGCCCTGAATAGATTAATATCTTACAAAGGCTTAAAACTCTTGAAATGGAACCCACAAATAATTTACTCGATGAAACTATTTCAGAATACGAAATTATCAACGCTGCGAGGAAATTAAAAAACAACAAATCCGCATACTCCGATAAAATAAGAAACAAAATGCTCAAATACAGTACAAACATACTGTTACAAGGATACAAAAACTTTTTAACCTCATACTAGAAACTGGTAGCTTCCCAGATCAATGGTGTGAAGGTCTGATTACGCCAATCTTTAAGTCTGGCGATAAAACTAACCCCAACAACTACAGAGGAATTTGTGTGACAAGCTGTTTGAGAAAATTCTTCTGTATTATCCTTAATGACCGCCTAAGCAATTTTAGTTACCAACAAAGCTTAATACATCCATCGCAAATTGGATTTCAGTCAGGCCACCGAACTACAGACCATATTTTTACTTTGAAAACACTAATTGACAAACAAGTAGAACAAAATAAAGATAAAATTTATGCATGTTTCGTGGATTTTAAAAAAGCCTTTGACTCTATTTGGCACGAAGGTCTTTTTTTGAAATTACTTGAAAATGAAATTGATGGTCAGTTTTACGTACTATTTAAAAAACGAGCAGGAGTGTTTTATTAGGTTTAAAGCCACGAGCGTGCAGCGCGAGTGGCTTTAGACATAATAAAACACGACCTGCGAGTTTTTTAAATGGCTTCAAAAACGTTTGCATAATAAGTCAAATCTTTATATAAAAATCTTTATATAAAAATCTTTATATATATAAAAATCTTTATATAAAAATCTTTATATAAAAATCTTTATATAGTTTGCACAACAATGGTCTTTTGTTAAAGTGTTCTTTAGCTGGTATAAAGACGTATGCACGTGACTAAGTTTCTTACTCAAGATTGGATAATTGCTTCATGAATTATTAATGAGTTTTTGAAAGTCTTATAAAGAGTCTTTATTCTAACTCGAAATGTGCAATCAAACAAAACAACATCAGAACCGATTTTTTCACTTATTCTAACGGTGTACGTCAAGGATTTATACTAAGACCCCTTCTTTTCAATATTTATATTAATGAAATAACGACCTTATTTAAAAACACCAATTCGGACCCATTTATACTGCCTAACGGAACAGAACTGAGCTGTCTTCTTTATGCAGATGATCTAATTATACTATTTAAATCAAAATTCGGCCTCCAGAAGTGTCTGGATAAACTCCATAGCTGGAGTAAGAAGTGGCTAATGGAGGTAAACCTAAAGAAAAGCCAAGTTATGATTTTTGAAAAAAGGAAAACAAAAAAAGCGAAACCAATTTTCACACTACGAAATGAAAAGATATCCGTTGTACAGGAATGCTGTTACCTAGGCATAAAGCTAATCACAATGGTAATTTTTCCTTGGCTATCAAACAGCTGAATGAAAAAGCCCTGCATGTGCTTTATAGCATCAGAAGACGGCTCAACCTACACCAACTTAACCCCAAATCTGCTATTAAAATTTTTGACAGCATAATTAGCCCCATTCTTCTGTACAATGCAGAAGCTTGGGGTGTATATATCAAAAACGATTTTATCAATTGGGATAAACTGCCGGTTGAAAAAGTACACCTAAAATTCTGTAAGCTCTACTTGGGCGTTGGCAGAAACACGAGTAATATCGCCTCAAGAAGCGAACTTGGAAAATATCCATTAATTATCATTGTATTCAAAAGAATCTTTAAGTACGTCACTCATCTTAACTCACGTCCTGAAACAACCATTTCAAAACAAGCTTTCCTCATATCAAAGATTTATTTATTAAAAAGAGCAATTCTTTCTATGGAAAGCAATAGATATAGTAAGAACCTTAAATTATAATAGAGCAATCCCAGACATAGATTCACTTACAACCAATCTAGTTGAATCATGCGTTAAAGATACTAAAGAAAACTACCAGAGATTCTGGAGACATAAATTTGAAAACTCATCCAAACTTACCTTCTACACAAGCATAAAGGAAGACTATGAGCTTGAAACTTACTTGACTACCATAACTAATTCAAACCAAAGAAAACGTTTAAAACAGCTCCGACTAAGTAACCATAAACTAATGATTAAACTCGGTAGATACGAAAACATTCCACGAGAAGATCGAATATGCAAGGTCTGCCAGGCAGGAGAGATAGAAACGGATCATCACTTCCTAACATCCTGTGAAGCCTATAGTAGTTTTCGAGAAAACTTTTTAAATAACTTGGAAAGTGATCCCACCAATGAAACAGATTTAAACGAATACAGTTTATCAGTTGAGATAATGAAATCAACTGATAAAGAAACTCTGATAAAATTATCAAAATTTATCTCTTTATGTTTTGAGAAGAGATCTAAATGCCTTGAAGCTCGGAATGCTGACAGTCAATAGGCTATCGAACTAACTCCCACACTTCTTCAATTACATATATACTGTAAATAGAGTATTCATTTGTTAACTATGCCTTTCTTTATAACAATAACTTCATTTTTATTTCTTGTATTACTCATAGTGTCATATTACCACAAAACATTTTGCATTTGTAAATATTTATAATTAACTAATAAGCTTTAGCAATACTTGTATGTGAAGTCATGCTAATAAAGCCATTTGTTACTGTTACTGTTACTGTTACTGTTACTGTTACTGTTACTGTTACTGTTACTGTTACTGTTACTGTTACTGTTACTGTTACTGATACTGTTACTGTTACTGTTACTGTTACTGTTACTGTTACTGTTACAGTGAGACTTATAGTTATACAATGCTTGAGCTGAAAACTTTATTTAAAAACATTGATCCCGTCAACAGAAGCTGTTTTTAACGAATGGCGTGTACAAAAGAAGTGTACAAATACAAAATATATTTCGAAGATATAAAATATAGCTTGTATTAAATTAAATACAAAATACATTATTAAGATACAATATAACATATATAGTATTAAGATATCAGATAAAATATCTCACCTTGTTTTTTCGGACCACCTTAACCCTACAATAGTACGAAATACCAGTGCCGGATTAACCATATGGCAGAAGCGGCATATGCCACGGGCCCCGCGCTTTTGGGGGCCCCGCGCTTCTCTCTTCTATTTTTTTCTGAATTTTTTGTTTTCTGTTTCAGCGCGGGGCCCAAACAGTGCGCCAGAGCGGGGCCCCAAAGAGCCTAAGTCCCCCAGAAAACTCGAGGCCCCAAAAAATCAACCCCAAACGTTTTCTTTTTGTTACCTGTTTTGAGTGTTTCAGCGCGGGACCCCAAAGAGCCCAGGGTCCCCAGAAAACGTTATAGACCTCCAAAATTTGAAAATGGAGGCCCCAAAGTGTGGGGCCCCAGACCATTTTTTTGTTCCCTGTTTTAGAGCGGGATCCAAACAGCGCGGGGCACTAAAGAGTCCAAGGCCCCAAAAAGCGAAACCCCAAACTAAAAAAAAACCCGCGAGGCCCCAACGTTAAAAAAAGCGAGGCTCCAAAAGCAGGCCCGCAAACACAAATTTTTTTGTTCCTTCTTTGGGCAAGGGGCTCCAAAAAGCGATCGCAAGGCCAGAAATTTATAGAGTTCAGAAAATATCAAAATTTGCAGCAAACTGTTACATCTAAATGATCGCTGAATTTCGTGGAAGACGGCAGAAGTTTATATGGACGCTATCATGTTTAGCTATTTTCCCCTGTAAATAATAATAATGTTAATAGTATAAACTGGGTTGAATTTCAGTTCGATCAAATTATTGATGTATAATTCTTTCTTTTTCTGTAAATAGACAGGAAACTTTTCAACGCATGAAATACAAAAGGATATTTTTAAATCTTACTGAATTCAGGGTCTAAAATGCCGTTGGGTAGTTTGGGGATCAAGGGGCCCAGCTCCAATAATATGCCACGGGCCCCGCGGAACGTTAATCCGGCCCTGCGAAATACCTGCGGGAGGAATCTGAACTTGAATTCTGCCGCAAATATTTCAAATAAGACACGTGCACGGTCACACAACACATGCTTAGTATTCTGGAATCTCAACTATTGCAAGGGCTAAACCACTGATCTCTCAATTATACAAACAATCCAGTACGAATGTGAGCACAAATTAATCGAACGAAAACACTCTTTATGCTTTATTCAATTCAAAAAGTCTTTTTATTAAATCAAAAGATAAAAATACATATCTTATGTTACAAGTAAATATTAAGAATACATTAGTAAAGTTTACATCATATAAATAGGTTATAGTTAAAAATTAATCTATTTGCAAACGACAATTTAAAACGTTCCGTGTTCACTCTTGGATACTGACTAAACTCTGTCCTCAAAGAGTAGCTTGTGGATTTTTTTCTTGGTATCAAGTCGACTATGGCACTCTTCTGATTTACAGAAGCTTTAAAAATATTTCTGTCCTGTATTTCTAAAAGATATCTAATATTTACAGGTTCTGATATATACTTTCGCTTAAAACATCTGTCAAAAAACCGTTGTAGAGTACTGAGTTCGGCTGGAGAAGAACCGTAGACAGACATGCCAAACGTTATAGCAGATATTCCTAGGATCTTAAATAGATAATCTATCTCACATTGGCTATAGCCTTCTGCCCTGAGTGTTCGTATAACGTACAAGCATTTGTTTGCTTTGACCAATTTACCTCGCACATGACTGGTGAACTTGAGATTGTCTTGAAAAGTAGTACCTAAAATGGGAAGTTCTTTGCATTGGGGTATATTATAAACATTGTCGAGTTGATCATTATATGATAATCCTTCTTCCGGATGATAAGCTCTTTACATTTACCACGGTTACAAGTCATAAAATTATCGTCAGACCAGCTTAGGAATTGTCCAACTATATCTGTTGATGTATCAGGACCGTCACTCCAAACTGGCACTATTATATTTGAATCGTCCGCATATTTAAAAAGAGCGTTCTCACCGTCTATGTCACCTCTAAATAATTTAGGAAAATATTAAAAAGGTAGGGGCCACTTACGCTCCCCTGTGTTGTACCCTTATTAACATCCATCCATTCTCCGCAAAAATCGTTACAAACGACTCTTTGCTTTCTATTCTTTAGAAAATTTAAATACCAATTTATGATATAAGGGTTGAGTGGCACATTTTTTAACTTTTCCGAGAGGAGTGAATGCATGTTTCACGGAGTCGAAAGCCTTGCTAAAATCCATAGAAAACGGCAGTCTAACTGCTTTGCAGTCCGCTCTATCTAAGAAGCTGAGTACTTTGTTCTGAATAGTCAACAGAGCGTTTGTACAACTCCCCCCTCCCTGCCTGTACGCAAATTGCGTCGGGGGATATAATTAATTCGTCTTCAGTCGTATCGAACAACATATTTTCACTCTTTTCTCTCCTATTCTATTTGAGTAAATGTTGCACAATCCTTCGATAGGAACAAGACTCAGTCCCGAAATCACTGATGACATACTCGAACCGACCTGACCGCGTAGCTCAGTTGGCAGAGCATTCAGCATTGGGCTATTATTCCAAAGGTCGTAGGCCACCGTGGCCAGGCATAATTTTCAAGCGTGCCCGGTGTGTATATACACTTAGCCTATAAGTAATAGCATGCATAACAAGACGCCTGCTCAGGCGTTCACACTGACCTGAAAATGACGACATTACGTGCTATGGTGCATGCAGTAGACAAGAATATATACAAGTCGTAAACCGCGAGCAAATTGTATGGATTTAAAAAAAAATAAAATTCGGGAGCCTATGGTGCAAATCTATAACTAGGAGTTACTATCGCAAGGAAAGTGCTGCCTTTTTGCCACATGAACTGAATGCAAAAGTTCGTATTTCTAAACAATTCTTTAAATTAAAGGGAAGTTTACTTTTGACGCAATGGCATCATTTCCACGTTTCATCATTGGTAGAATGGCAGGCCTGCACATGAAGGTTATATCCCATATGTTTCCTGCATGCACAAATTTGTTTCTCGTTCATCATTTAAGCCCAATCATGCACTGTCAAGCTTATTCTTAAATTCTGTGCACGGAATACGACTAAGTAACCAACATGAAAATGAGGCCATTGGGTCAAAAGTGGATATTAATGTCTACTAACCTATTACCTGGTAATGCACAATATTTTCAGTAATAACTCTGACTAACACCAGACAAGTTTATACCGTGTACCGCCAGACGATTTTACTTGTCAGTGGTAGAGTACTGCCAGTAAATGGTTTAAAAAACACAGTCTGCCAATGTCTTTTATTAACTCATTAGCTAGCAATGCACCCTACTTTAGTATTTACTGTCTATCTACTTTAGTATTTACTGTATAAACAATTCCACTGCCTGTAAAGTACTGCCTGTAAATGGGTTAATTTCGCGTCAAGCCCCAATTCAAAATTTGGGGGGGGGGGGGTCAAATTCCGTCAAAACATTACACAAACCAAAACAATCATATATTTTAATACTCACCGCTTGGCCAAACATTCTGTAGTTCGCATCGAGAAAAAAAACTTGAATATCTTCTAAACTCTTCAGAATTTGTTCAGAGTCAATGTGAATAAAATACGTCTTGTATTCAAGCGCTTTCATGTACAAAGTTTCGTTTGAATACGGCACAGAGTAGAAATATTCATTTTGAATTTTTCAAAATATCGGATTTTTACTCGCACACACGCGCCACGTTGATGCTTGGCCATATTTTATAGCCCGATCGATGCACGTGCAAACCTTGCCACTGGGAGTACTTTGACCTACAGAATCGATTTCCGGTTTTTCAGACCCCTACGATTTAATTAAACAGCACATTGTTTTGACGCGCTAAAAATATAAATATTCTTTAATACCGAAATAAAAGATGAAAATCTGAAGACACAAGCTTGAAAATAACACTATAAATAGTGTTTTGGATCCTGGTTCCAATAATACTATCACGAAAAAGATATGTCCAAAGGGGCCAAAGTTTATATGTTCGGCGAATTGACGAAATGTATGGCTAGTTTACATTGTTCCTTAAGCCCCGTTTACACGAGCAAATTTTATTTGACAAATTTCATATGACAAATGCATTTGATCATGGTTGAAATTGTCACAAATGCATCATCCACACGAGCAAAATATCTTTGACATATGAAATTTGTCAAAAAAAATTTGCTCGTGTAAACGGGGCTTTATATTATGAAATATGATACCACCATACCTTACTTGTATTAAAATTCGCGTCGAACTAATGTTATTGTATTAGGCAAATAAGAACCATACAATAAATGTTTTAGTCCTTGTTGGTATTTTGAACGCACGCTTTATCTTTACTGTAGCTACCACAAAGCTTTTTGCGCGGATTATATTTCGCGCAGTACTAAAATTTGCGCAGCCAGTGGCCAGCGCTACACGAATTCTAGTACTGCTGACTGCATGAATTTTAATACATGTAAGATATATTGTCGACATTTGGCTAAAACTATCGTAAGGAATTAGGAGATTTTGTTTAATTAAAACTACGTTGTGCAGTCAAACTGTCAAAATTTGCAGTAATAAATTTACGTGGTGTTTCCACAAACAAAACTATTATATGTTTTATCGCCATGCAAACGTGCAAATAAAGAACTTATAACTTTATAATTAAAATTATCTGATGGCAATCATAGATGGATTTTCTGGGGGTGCAGGTGATGCATGCCTCCCCGCCCAATAAATATTTTCATCCGCTCAGAACGTCTTCCGACCCGACCTCGAGAAACGTACACCCCCCGCCCCCACCGAAATTTAAATGCTTGTTCATTTAAATGATTGTAGTATGAGTGAACAATGATTTTGAACTAAATAAGCTAAGACTAATAAAACAAAAATCTCAAAAGTCATTGCCCCTTATCCCAACCCTGCTGAATCTTACTCAGCATGCTACGTGCCCACCACTTACTCCCCTCATGACATTTTCTGCACACCCCCACCCCACTCAGAGCAAAATCTGAAAATCTGTGTATGATGGTGATGATAACATGCTCCACTACATCATTAATTACAACACTTAATTACAATACATTTTAGTTTTAATTTTTAATTATATATTAGTCACTGTTAATAATTCCATTGAAGAAATCCAATAAAAATAGTTTGTGTCTTTAATAATTTCCATACATCTTGCTTGGTACATTATTTTTACCACCCAGATCAGGTTTAACCCTTTAAGTGGCAATGCGCCCTGATACACCCTACTCTTCAAGCGGAGAGTACTGCCACTCTATGGGTTAATTGGGAAACGAGAGTGAGTCGGCCAAATGCCAAATTCACAATTGTACATGTTATAAATGGTGTCCCAATTGTGAGATAAATCTGGAATAAACAAGAATACACCATATGTTGTAAAGTACGTTGAGCACAAAAATGATTATGGGGAAAAACAAAATCAATGTGACCCGACTCCAAACTAACTCCAAACCAGAGACGCCAGAACCATCGGCGATGCAATTATCAGGCTTAATGGTATACCAATCAAAAGTAGCCCTAAACGTTGGCAAGTATACAAGGTAGAAATTACCTTGCCAGACAGGAATAGCATAATTTAAAGTTAGGAGCGGTGAAAATTAGGGGGTTGAAAAATTGAGCCTCGGAAATGACATACTCTGGCACCGAGTTGAAGAATTTGGACGGCAAAAATGCTACAAAAAATGCTCCAGCCTACAGCATGGATTTGCGGCATGTAGATTAAACAACTCTCATAGCAGAAATTCGGGACCGACCTTTGATAGATATTAGATACAGTTTCAAAGAAAACTGGGCTAATGCGCGTCCCGCCCCCGGCCAGTATATCTTCCAAAAATTATACGATACAGAAAGACAAACCATTTCATTTTCAGAATAGTGATTTCATTTTCATGTTCGAATCTGAATCAATCGAAAATGAAATGGCTTGTCTCATCGTAATTTACGATCGTAATATAAAAATTATCTTCTGCAGAAATTTCTTGCGGGCAAAAGCGGATGTCCTCAATAGGGGGTGTGGATGAAAAATGAAATGGCCGATGCCACGAAGAATGTTTGCATAAATATGTTTCATGTTATTGTGTAAAAATACTGAAAATCCTCCGTATTCAAGAATATGGCAACAAACTCCGACAACCATGGTCATAATGCGACAAAAGTTGGCTATTTTACTTTTGAAATCGCTTGGGAAGTCGCAAATAAAGGTACAAAGTCTATATTTTGTTGGCAATTTATAGATGTTTAATATATACAATTGTGAATAGTACATTGATTATCACTGAAGCTTGCAACAGATGTAACTGCATGTAATGTGCCCAAATTGCTAAGTCTGTCGAAAATGTGTGGTCATATTTTTATAGCATCAGCTGTAATATTGTATTGCAGTAAATCTCTATTTCGTATTATATAATATTCAAATGTCCAGCTATGATCTGCAGTAAAATAGTGTGTGAAAAAAGATCAATCAATGATCACAATGATCAGTTCGTGTTGCAAACATATATATATATGATAGGCAGACCTGCCAAGTTGGGAAGATAAGAATGTGTGATATCTCACAGCTTGGCTTCTCTAACAGTATTGCTATTAACAAATGTAAGATTTGACCAAGGCTCCTCCACAATTCTCCTTATTCATAGGCAGTGCTGTGAGTAACTTCGTTACAAGTAACTAGTTATATGTAATCATTACTTTTTTGAGTAACTGTAACTGTAACTCGTTACTTTTTTCAGAACGTAACTTGTAACTCTAACTAGTTACAAAAATTAGGAATAAAATGTAACGATAACTAGTTACATTTGCCGTCAAGAACGCTGTTACTTTTTGTGTGAACACACCGTGCCTGCAAGCGCAGCTTGTGAAAGATTGTTTAGCTGTGCAGGACTAATTTTTAGACCTGACATCATTCCTCAATGATGGATGGTAATTTTGAAAATTCTCTTGTGGTCAAATTAAATAAAAATCTTGTCTAACTAACAACATGTTTTCTCAATAATATTAGCCAAAGGAATGGATGTAACTTTGCCATTGTAACTGTAACTAGTTACAAACAACTTTAAAATAAAAAATTACCTGTTGTTCCGGTTTCATATCATGAAAAAATTAGGGTCAGTAGGTCGGAAATAAATTTTTTTTGAATATTTTTTTCATGGTTTTGTTGTTTTTTTTGCTGGGCGATTTTCAGTGGAGTCCCGACCCCCCCCCCCCCAAGTACAAATCATCTGGATTGGCAGGGCAATGAAAGATTTTAAATGATAGAATGTAGAGTTATTAAGTAGCTTCCAGGGCTTCCAGAGGGAATTGAATAGAATTTATAGACCTAAATTTTACAGATATTGGTAAAAAAATAAGGGTTTCATGCATGTTTTAACAGGAATTTGTCTGAAAAAAATTTTTTGACCCTTAATTTAATTGGGTTAAGTCTGGAAAAATTTTTTCGCCCCTTTTTTGAATGTCTGGAAAAATTTTTTTCGACCTCCCCCCGGTCGCCAACATTTTTGGGAGAAATAGTGGCCAAAAAAAAATTTTTGCTGCAGGGCATCATCGGCTTTCGCAGGGCAATTCTAGCAGACACCCCCTAATTAAAAGGGGCTAGTTTCGCCCCTGCCCCCGTCCAAGTTTTTAAAATTTTCACTGCCCCCCCCCAGAATCCGAAATTGAAGGAGTACAATCCGGAATTCTCTCTTATCGCAGATACAACTTGCAGTTCCTCAAGATGTCTGATATACTTAAGCATGTGCTTCTCCTCTTGAACAAAAATACCGACTTGCTGCTTCTTATACAGATACAGATACAGTATTATGGCACACTCCCTATCAAGGGTTTTGTAGTGACTGGTTACATTGTGAATAGATAGATACTGCCGACAGAACCGGAACTGACGTGAAACAGACCGACTGCCTGTGGTATACCGTGAGCTTACAAATGGCACTTTAAGAAGCCCCTATTAGTCCAAACCTCATTAATGATCTGCCCCCTGACCTACAGTATGTTTAACCCACCCTATATGTTTAACCTAATGATCTGCCCCCTGACCCATATGTTTCACCTCTCTATCGTCAGATGAAATGGCACCGTATTTAAAAAACCATTTTGGATTGGCTCAAGGGGCGAAATTATCAACAGGTTGTTGTTGTCCATCATTCAGCATAGTGGGAGTCTTGAACACGTTCATGTACTGTAGTGGCCGGGATTTCCTGGATCAGGGTAATGTGCTGTAACCCTAGAGAACCTCGCCATCAACGTATCTCCTGGCATCTGTTGCAAATTTCTTTGCATGCCTGTCCAAAATGCATGCAAAAGTGCCAGTATGCTTCAACTTCTTTAATTTTCATCCCCGTTTCTACTAAATTTCCCATGAACATAGAACATATCATTCTTACAAATCGTATGTTTTTTGTTTTTGGA